>JAFEMH010004315.1:37500-216391 GCA_022495995.1 Adenophora triphylla var. japonica | reverse complement strand
AATAGATAGATTAAGTTATACGAAATTAAAGGAATTAGGCTTGTATTTTATTTTTTAGGCGTTGAAAAAATTAAAGGATGGCTAATTGAGAATTGCCACGTGGCTTTCCACGTCATAATGCTACGTGGCGCTGTGTGAAGCCTGGAAATTCTTCTGCTTTCATATAGTATATAGATACTCCCTCCGTCCCAATCTAAATGTCCTACTAAAATGGGTTCGACGTGGAAATTAAGGAAAGTGAGGTAGGAAAGAGAAAAACTTTAAATATTATGAGTATGAAAAATTATATAGGAGAGAGAATGAGTGAAAGAAATAGTTAGAAGAGAGAATGTTGTGAGTGTAAAAGTAAAATATGAGAGAGAATGAGTGGGGTAGGAAGAGTATAAAAATAATAATAAGTTTCCATTTTGGGATTGAGACATTTTAATTTTAAGTGAGACGCCCAAAAAGGAAAGTTGAGACGTTTAGATTGGAACGGAGGTAGTACTACGAGTAACTATTATTAAAAAGAAAATCTAACAATAGAAAAAATAGATATTTTACCAATAAATTATAAGTTTTATTGTTAAAATTATCAATTTAACAAAATAAAAGTGACGTATTATTAAAAAGAAAATCTAACAATAGAAAAAATAGATATTTTACCAATAAATTATAAGTTTATTGTTAAAATTATCAATTTAACAAAATAAAAGTGACGTGTTATGCTAAACGGGTAGAGCCCTACGTCCACACTGTATACCAGCCCATTGGACCGGTCTCCAAGTCTCACAGGCTTGGACGAAATTGGATTCATTTGGTCGACCAAGGACAGGGTTCGATCTAATTGGGTCCCGACCTAACCTAACATGACATACGACTGAATACTTACACATATCAGTCGACCCAAAGGCTCGAACTCAGGCCGACTTTACCCTTGGTAAGCGACCTCGATCAGGCCGACCTATGTCGCCTAAACTGATAGTAACAGAATGACTACATATGTCGCCTAAACTGATAGTAACAGAATGACTACAGTCACATCACAGAGACGATCAATTCAAATCCCTCTCCGAGATTTCACCACATTTCTTATCCGGCTCTACACTATAAATACTCATCACATAT
The DNA here is from genome assembly GCA_022495995.1 of Adenophora triphylla var. japonica. NCBI lineage: Eukaryota > Viridiplantae > Streptophyta > Magnoliopsida > Asterales > Campanulaceae > Adenophora > Adenophora triphylla. Next base: position 215,284 of record JAFEMH010004315.1, on the reverse strand, counting down.
CACCTTAGCCGGAGACCTACCCCAACTAGTTTTTTGTTCATTAGTTTTAGGCAAGGTTCTAAAAAGCGCTAGGCGGATGCTAGGCGGCGAAGCCGGGCCTAGCGCCTAGGCGGGGACTAGTCGGAATTAGTTGGGACCTAGGCGGGGCTTAGAACTAGGCGTTGGAGAAGGACCTAGCGCCTAGGCGGGGCCTAGGCGCCCTTAGGCGGGGTCTTTTAGAACACTGATTTCAGGTCAATTGTTGATTATACCTAGGGATGGCAAATCCGTACCAACCAATTCATATACCAACCGTACCAATTGTAATTGGTACAGTGAAATCGGTATACCGAATTTTCGGTACGGTAGTACCGTACCAATTAGTGAAAATGGTTGGTACGTGGTATATAGAAGTGAAATCGGTTGGTATACCGAAATACCGACTTATTTTTTTTAAAAAATATAAAATATATATTATTATATACATATAAACAAAAATTACAAAATTAAAAAAAATCTAACCCCAAAAAGTCTTTCTTTCTTCTCTCAGTGGCCGACGTTCTCGCTCTCCCTCACGCTTCTTTCTTGGCGTCGTTCATTCTCGCTCTTTCTCTCCCTCACCCTTCCACCGGTCTTCTCTTCTTCCCACAACCTTGCGCCGCCGACACCAGCTCCGCTCCACCCCACGGTAAGATTGATGCTGATTTAATTGATGTTATTTTGTATTGCTCATTTTCGATCGTCATTCAGTTTATGCTCTGTTACTATTTTGGTCTGAGACTACTTTAGGCTTGGTATATTTTAGATTTATTGCTGATTGGCTAAATATCAGGACTGTGCTTCTTGAGCTTCTTGACAGGCCTTGGATCTGTACTGAATTTGTGTATATTCCAGATCTATACTGAATTTGTGTGTTTTGCTTGTGTAAATTCGTGTTTTTGTTTTGCTTGTGTTGGAAATGAATGGATTTTCTGTAAATTCGTGTTTTGGACTGAATTTACTACATTATCTTTTCTTGGGTTTTCAAAATTATTAGAGTGTTAATTTTATTTTATCAATTATGTATGAAACAGGATGGAATCTTCTCAATCGAGGCTGTAATCCGCGCCCATCAGGTTCTTCTCAATCGATTCCTCCGTCTTCATCCGCTCCAATATCTGGAGATACTAGTAGTGAAGCAAATAGAGGGAAAAAGAGGAAAGAGCCTGCAAACAGAAGTAAATTATGGAATTATTATACTAGGTGTAAGCTTCCAAATGGTGAAATTGATTCCAAAACTTGCACCTGTAACTATTGTCACGATAAAGTGCCGTGTGACTCGGATAAGAATGGCACTAGTTCCATGAATTACCATAGAAAGAAGTGCAAATTACACCCATTGTATGAAGATGTTAATCCAACACAAACAAAGTTAAGTCAGGATAATGTGAGTGGAGGGACAGGATACAGAAAGTTTAATAAGCAGAGGTGTGATGATAGATGCATTGAGATGATCATCAAAGACGAGCTTCCATTTAAGTTCGTGGAAAAGGAGGGATTTTTGCTTTTATGCAAAGAGTTGGAACCAAACTGGAAATCACTTAATAGGAAACAAGTTGGTCAAGGCGTTTTGGACAAGTACTATGTTGAGAAGGCTTTGTTGATGAGCCAGCTTAAGGAGAGTGATACAAGAGTTTCTATAACCACTGATACTTGAACATCTATTCAAACTATAAATTATATGGTGGTAAAAGCACATTTCTTGGACAAAGACTGGAAGCTACACAAAAGGATCATCAACTTTTGTAATATCACTAGTCACAAAGGAGAGGACTTACTTGAGCAATGTTTAAGGCAGTGGGAGATTACTAAAGTGTTTACCATAACCGTGGATAATGCTAGTGCCAATGATGTTGCTGTGCAATACATGAAAAGGAGGCTTACTAGTTACAAAACCTTGATGTTTAATGGCGAGTATCTACATTTGAGATGTGCTTGTCACATTATCAATTTAATTGTGAAGGATGGTTTGAAGGAGTTACAAGACTAGGAACTTGGATGGCAACAGTAACATGAGTCAAGTAAACAAGAGAACAAATTGAATTCGTACCTCCTGTTAGATTTCTTTTCCATGCAGAATACATGATTCAAGAGTACTCTGTCTACAAAGAGTAGTGAATTTTGTGTATATTCCAGATCTATACTGAATTTGAGCTTCTTGAGCATGCCTGCTATTATAAACCATTTGAATTAAACATGTATCAACTTAGATTGCTATTGTCTGTAGTTGCATTTGAAAATTATCTACTAGTGTGAATGTGTGCCCCAAATTTTTGTTTTATTTTTGGAAATTCACGCGAGTTTGAAGACATCCGGTTTAATTTGAAAAACGGAGTCGCCACGCCATTTTGATTACCTCAAAACTTTGAAAAAAAGGTTTTATGGGTTCGGAGGTTAAGTTACCCCTTGGGAAGAACGGATCGTCGTTCACCCTAGGTGCCTTGCCGGAGCAAGTCTCCCAAGATCCCATTAATCGTGCTTGCTTGCGTGCTTTCTTGTGTGCATGTGTTTGAAAATAAAGGGAGGGAATATCCCAAGTCGTCTTCCGGACGTACAAACCATTTATTGGTTGTCGCTCGGGATTTCTTGGATTTTATGTATTTGGGATTATGATCCCGTCCTCATCTTGGACTTGTGATCATCGCATTTTTAGACCTCGGGACTTGCGTGATCGAGAGAATGACTCTCTTTATAGTCAAAGATGAGGTTCTTTAGAAAAGGAGGGTCCTTAGCCCATCAATCCTACACTTTAAGACGGTCGAGCTCGTATAGATGCTTCATACTCATCTTAAGTGATAATCGGAGATATAGGGTTCAAGGGTGTCCCTTTCTAAAGAAATTATGAAACCTTTATGGAAGGAACGATGTAAAGATAGGATCTTTTACACCGGTCCGTTCCAAGGTTGCTAATGGGGACATGGGGGAATGCATGTAAAAATGACATTTTTAATGAAAAGATGACATTTTTGGGTTGCAAAGGATGCATTTGATTTAAAGAAATGATCTTTATTTGCAAAGGATGCATAAAGACATGATTTTTATGCAAAGGATGCATTTTTATGAAGAATTTGGTGTTTGAATATGCAAAGGATGCATAAAGATTGCATTTTGAAAAGCATAGGATGCTAATTTTGGGATAAAGATATGATCTTTAATGCGAAGGATGCTTGAAAAAGGATTTCATATGCAAAGGATGCATTTTTATTGTAAAGATTGGATTTTTACATGCAAAGGATGCATGAAGATGACATTTTTATGGGAAAATGGGGTTTTTAGGTGCAAAGGATGCACCTTTCATTCAAAAATTACATCTTTAATGGCAAAGGATGCCTAATGCATGCAAAGGGGAAAAGGGGATAAAGATATGATCTTTATGATAAACTACCAAGTCCCAAGCAAGATAAATGCAATGTATGAAATGCAAGGAGCAATTATGATCACATAAAGCAATTTAAGATGCAAGGTTAGGGCGTGCGAGGTTACCAATGGCTTCCTCTTCTTCTTTGGACGGAGCTAGGAGGAGGACTTGATCTTGGGATCTTCAAGGAGGAGGGAGGTGACTTCTTGACCTTCTTCTTCACCTTCTTGGACTTCCAGCAGCTCTTTGGGAGGACTTCTTCGTATTATGAGTGAGTGATGCTTTTTGTTGATGATTAAAATGGGTAGAGGAGGGCTCTATTTATAGGCAGTCTGGAAATCGCCAATGAAGCCGTGCGGCTAGGGATCTTGAGCTAATGCAGCCGTGCGGCATTATCCCTTATGACTCAGCATTTTTCTAGAACCATGCAAGGTGGCAATTTCTAGAAGTTTCCCAAATTAAGAAAAACGTGTTTCTTAATTGGGAAGCTTCCCTTTCAGCCTTTATATAATTTGGAACAGTTTCGGAATATTTCCGGAACACTAGGAAGGTCCGGGAAATTACCGGAAAACTTACCGAAATTGCCGGAAAATTTAACCGGAAGGCATGAGCCAGATTTGGGTACTTACAGAAGCCCCTCGGCAACATTACTTGCAAGGCGAGTGGTGTTGTCGATAGAAAAGGATCCGATCTGGCGAATGCCGAGACGGTTTTGAGAGACCGAGGTGGTCGAGTGGCTGAACCTCTTATGAAAGACTACCTACGTATCCCGGAGGAATCAAGCCAGGCCGTAGTTTGGAATAGATCCGCTGAGGAATGGAGAAGAGAAACTGGTCTCTTGCTGGGGAAGTAGAAGAGAAAATGACCTAAGAGGTCAAGCAATTGATCCTACTGGGGATATGCTAGAAGTGACCAATGTGGTCAGATATCTAGACCTCTATGAGGGGTTACTTTATCACATGAGGAGTAATGAAGAAATAGGGTGACCAAAGTGGTCGGATGGTTGGACCTTTTATGAAAGGCTACCTACGTATCCCGGAGGAATCAAGCCTTGATCGTAGTTCAAGCATCACTAGATAGTTAGGAACGATGTCTAGGATCCTTGAAGGTTTTGACAATTAATGGCGGTTGTCACCTGATGGAACTAGAGCTTACGTCACTATCGAGGAGATAGAGGTAGCTAAAGTTGAGAGAACTTAAGCATACTTCACTATTCGGGATAGAGGTAGCTTAAGTTTAGAAGAACTTGAGCGTACGTCACTATCTGGGATAGAGGTAGCTTAATTTTAGAGATCTTAGCATACGTCACTATCCGGGATAGAGGTAGCTTAAGTTTAGAGAACTTAGCATACGTCACTATCCGGGATAGAGGTAGCTTAAGTTTAGAGAACTTAGCATACGTCACTATCCGGGATAGAGGTAGCTTAAGTTTAGAGTTTTTGACAATTCGGAGGTTGTCACCTAGTGTTATCCCGTTATAACGGAATTAACGGAGGCGACTGAGAAGAAAGCTTAATTGCTTAGGAGATAAGAGATATCTTCTGAAAATGACGTTATCTCAGTTAAAGGATAACGGGAATTGTAGGCCCAAGTGGAAAGTCCAGGGGAAAAATTGTAATTTCTGCTCAGAGCGAATGAGGCCGCCCGGCATGAGATGGAGAAAAAGAAGCCGTACGGCTAGAAGCTTGATTTTTCCAGATTATTTAAAACAGATTTGAACGGGCATTGGGCATTATTGCCGCCCAAGAACTGCCGAGGAAGAGAGAGAGGAGGGATAGAATTTCTTCAAAATTCTTCAATTCCCTTTGCTTCTATCGATTGGAATGGATCCGGAGGGGAACCCAATACCGAGGCAAGCTAGAAGGAACATCTCCGCGGCCGCTCAGAGGAGGAGGAAAGAACTCGTTCGAACGGAAAGAAAGTATGACTTTCTTACGCCTCCATCGGAGCTTTATCCGGGGAGAAGAGAGCACAAATCGACGAACCCGCGATCGGTTGGGGTAAGCGTTCTTATTTGACTCGATTCCGTCGGTTTTAATTGGATTTTGATTGATTTAGGGCTTGACCCGAATTTTAGGAATTTTCTAGGATTTTCCTAGGATTTTTTTGAATGATTTTGAGACATTGATGATGAACCTATGAGGCTAAGAACATGCATGTGCAATTTATTTGACAAAAATAATGGGAATGACCCACTTTTTTCTCGAAAATAAAGTAAGAATGATAATTGTTTAAAGTGAGACGGAGTTCTTGCATGTGCTAGAACTAGGTCAAAATTTTGATTATCAATGAGAAACAAGATTTTGGAAGATGAAAAGGATTCATGCATGCCATTTTTGAAAGAATAATGCTTATGTGCAAAGAATTTTGAAAATTGTGATTTTGTGCTTTAGGAAAGCAATGGGACTTGACATGACGTGTTTCAAGTGATGAAAGACGCTTTTTTGATGCAAAAGATGCTAGAAAAACTTTTGTGAATGCTTTTCTTTTGAAAACATGTGCACTTTTTGAATATATGCATGTTTTTGAAAATGATGAAGGACTGACACACTTCTTTGCTGTGCTTGTCTACAGGAGAACAAGTCTAGAGGACCATCTGAGATAGCAGTCAGGCTTTGGGAAAGGATGCCTGATTTCGAGAAAAATGGGGTAAATCCCAAGCAGCTGGTGCGGGCTACCGGCCTAGATCTTTTCATTGAGGCTATCGGCAGGGGGATCCACATCACGTCTAAGAGCAAGGGCTTGGTCCAGGCCCTATCTGAGTTTTGGTGGGACACCACTCATAGCTTCCATTTGAGCTGGGGAGAGTTGACAGTGACTCCTGCTGATTTCACGGCTATCACTGGTCTACAGTTCACTGGGAGGCCCGTGACTTGGAGGGATCACATCACAGCTGAGGAATTCCGAGCTTTAGTCGGGTTTGAGTTGATTCCCAAGGGGCTAGGCATGGAGACGAGGAATGTCGAGGTGGCAGTCCAGAACTGCATACGGGACTTTGCCGTTAGTGATGTGACTGCCCAGTAGCTGGCTAGAGCCTTCGTGTGGTTGATGTTGTCGGTCACCATTTTTGCTAATTATGGGACGCTGGCCATGACTTGCCTCCTCGACTCTCTGGAGGATGTGGATGGGATAGGGACGGTCTCTTGGGGAGAGGTCGGATTGGCGGAGTTGTATTTCTCTTTGGATCTGTACAGCCGGAATAAGGCTGCTTCCATGGACTGCTTTTCATTTGCCCTTGAGGTAGTCCCTCTTTCTTTTCTCTTTTCTCTTTCTGTCTTTGAGGCTTTTATGAAAGAGAAATGACCCTTTTTTGATGTTTTGAACATGCAGGTCTGGTTCTGTGAGGTGATCAGGTTCTTTCCGTGGAACCAACAGAGCGATATCACCATCTTCCCTGCTATGATCCGCTGGAGGGGAGATGCGAGGGATAAGTTCACGGGAAAGACCCGAATTACTTTTGATTACAAGATGGTGAGGCCGGTCATCAACAGGGATGGACACGACGGAGTGGACTTCTACCCTTGGGGCAGGTATCCAGAGATTTTGTTAGGGGAGGCCATTGAGGCGACGAGGCAGAGGAGATGGTTGACGGGGCTGACATGTGATGTCATATATTTGGGGGACCATTTCTCGACGGCATGGCCATGTCCCTCCATTGGGCGCCATTACTCCCCATGATCCTCCGGCACGGATGCTGCAGCCCAGGATTGGCGAGCGAGATGAGATTGCTAGATACCGGGCGGCGTGGCCGCCGAGGAGTATTTTGACATGGATACCCCTACAGCTGTGTTTGTGGAGCGGCGCCTGAGGACGCGCAGAAGCTAGTGAAGGCTGGCGGTCACTCGGGGATATGGGGAGGATGAGCCTGCCTGACCCGCGATCCCTCCTGCGCATCTCTTATGTGGTCCACGGAGTACCACGGAGGATGACGATTCCTGTCCCCGACACTAGGGAGCCCCAGTATACCCTGCCGGCTTGACCTTGTAAGTATACTTTTAGGGTCTTTCCCTTTTTCATCTTTCTTTGCTTTTTGCAATTCTGAGATTTTCTGAGATTTTTCTGAGATTTTTCTCTTCTTTTTCTCAGGTTCCAGCTCGCACTTATGACAGATTGGTCCGGCAGACAGGGGCTGGAAAGGACATGTGCCGGTCCCTTCTGAGGAAGGCTGCGCTGCGCTTCAAAGGCGGAGCGGACGCAGGGAGCCCGGGCGCAGAGAAGGCATGTCGGGGCACAACGTCTACCTCATCGGCCTCGGAGTACTCTTCCCGAGTGCCATGCCTCGGGGCGGGGACCCAATGCGACATTCTCGGAGCAGCTGGCTGAGTACGGGCACGATAATGTCCATTTGTCTGATGTGAGCGACCAGGAGGACTTGATGAGGGAGGCTAGCGTCTATGAGCTAAGCAGTGATGAAGAAGAAGAAGAATCGGAGGCCTAGGAGGTCTCTAGAGTGGAATTAGGAACAAAACAAACAATGGACAAATTTTATGCACACTTTGTTTATTTTTTGCTTTATTTGGGCGCCGATGGGGCGAAGACATTGTATTAATGCTTTATTTACTTTTCTAATTTATGCTTTTTAAATTTGCATATTATCTGAGCCTCGGGGCAGTTTTTTGCTTGGAATTGGGGCTGAAACTGGGCCAAAATGATTTATAATGGTATATAAATGCTTGAATGGCTTCTGGACATGTTTTTGTACAGGTCTTGGTTGAGAAAGTGGGGTGAAAACTCCCTTTGGGCAGCAACTTGGTTGCTGCAGATTTTTTTCTGCAGATGGCTAATGTAGCCGTGCGGACAGGTCCCAAGGGTAAATGAGGCCGTGCGGCTCACAGTTCTGTCTGAACTGGTTATTTTCTGAATAAAAGCAAGGCTTGGCCATTTCATTTCATTTTCACTCTAGACTTGTCCCAATTGTTCCCAGAGCACATTTTGGACTTAAAGACACCATCTTTGGTCATTTTGCGATGGAGAAGCCCGTCAGATTGCAAAGGGGGAAGCGAGACCGTTTTCTGTCCGATCTTCAATCTTGGGTGAAGCACAACTTCCAATTTCACAAGGGGCTGCTTGATTCTTCCTTCAAGATCAAGTCTTTATGGCATTTGAGGGATCTCCCGCCCGATTGGGACCTTTTGAGAGCAGCAGCAAGGTTTTGGGACGTCCGGAGACACGTTTACTGCTTTTCTTACAACGAGATTGTCCCAACGCATGAAGACTTCCGAGCCTTGATTGGGGGTCCCAAAATTGAGGCTATATCTATTCCGCTGATCGGAGACGTGCCGGTGGCGGCAAAGCTTGCATCTTTTCTGCAGATTTCTTTGGAAGAGGCTGAGGGGATGATGATAGCCCCGGACAGGATTGACCTTTCTGATATCCCGGGCAGGTTTGGGTCTCCGGCTATGGCTGCGACCACGGTGGCTATGGATGCCTTTATTCTCTGCATATTTTCTGCTCTGTTCACCGCTGAGTCCGTGGGGATCTGTCATGGTGGTCTCTTGGACATGGTCAGAGACTGCAGAGCTGGGAAGGACATTGTCCCACTGGTTTTGGGTGAGACATTGCATGGCATTGACAGGATGGCTAGGGGAGACCATTTCATGAGGTCTGGGAGTCCAGCTGTGCTGACTTTGTGGCTGCAGGAGAGGCTCGGGGCTTTGCCAGGGGCTTTGCCGACTCAGTGCCCTTGGGTGATTTCTCGGAGAGGTGCACCGAGGCAACAGGACCAGGGTAGCTGGGAGCTGATGATGGCTAGGTTATCCACTTCGGACATCCGTTGGTGGATACCTCACTGGAGATTGCAGACCAAGAGGATATTTCAGGAGTCTTATGCTGTGAGGGTTCCAGGGTTCTGCTGGTCGTCCTTCTACATTCCCTGCTTGGTATCCAGGCAGTTTGGGGCATTACAGGAGCCATTGAGCGATTGGGAGGACATCCGGACCATGGAGGTGGTGCCATTGGACATGAGAGATCCAGCCAGCTTCTCATTCTTCTCGAGGGCTTGGACATACACTGCTTTCCCACCCAGGGCTATCTTCAGGAGCAGGAAGAGTACCATCTTGACCACTGTCTACTTGGACTGGTACGAGAGGGAAATGGGAGCGACTCAGGTCATTCTGGGGGAGAGACGTCAGGCTTTATTGGGGGCCGACTGTGACTCGAGTAGGACTCTGAGGGAGACTGAGGCTAAGGCGAGTCGCCATAACCAGTCGGGTGACCTGATCAGGGATATGGAGGCTCGATACAAGAGATTGTCCAAGGTCGCTCCTTTGACTGAGACTCAGAGGGAGGAAGTGCGGATTCGTGCTCGTGTAGAGAGGGCACTTATTGACACGGGTTTGGTAGAGGCTCCAGTGAGGATACCGGAGATCGGGATGAGGGATACCGACCTTATAGAAAAGAAGAGAAAGAAAACTCGACGGGGTCGAGGTAAAGGGAAGAAGACCAAAGAAGACTCAGCGAATGACGACTGACAGATCTTTTCTTATGATTCCCTTATTGCATTTTGCAAACACATTAGTTTATTTAGGCATTTTTTGTATTTTTAGATCTTTGTAGCAGGTTAGCAGAGTCAAGAGTAGACCGTGCTTGAACTCATCAAGAAGTTTTTAACTTGTAATGAACAAGAAATATTATCTTAGAAATTAATCAAGACACATTTCATGGAAATTCAAATGTCTTATTGATTGGGACCCGTTTTATGAAAACTGAAATACCCTTTATTTTTTAGGACGCACTTCATGGAAGCTTGATTGCCCTTTTTTATTGTTTAGACCGAACCATATATGGCTGCCTACGTTCCCCTTTTACAAGAAAGACTAAGGGGCTCAGGTCTTCGTAGTTCATTCTGGTGAACTATATATATTTTTTTATGTGCAGCCCTGTTTTTTGCCTAGACCGCCCTTTTTGGGGTTTTCAGCCTAGCTGGGCATTACTCTTTTTGCACTAAGATTTTTTTCTTTTTTTTTATGTGCAACCCTGTCTTTTGCCTAGACCGCCCTTTTTGGGGTTTTCAGCCTAGCTGGGTATTACTCTTTTTGCACTTTTCTTTTTTTTATATTTTTTTTATTTAGACATAGTATCTTTTGAGCTTATCACCGTTGACTGGGTGGACAAAGGGATTGCCGTCCAGGTCTGCAAGCTTCATGGCTCCTCCCGATAGTATCTTCTGCACCACATAAGGGCCGATCCAAACGGGTTCCCATTTTCCCAGGGGGTTGTCTCTGGTAGGGGGCTTCACTTTCAACACTAAGTCACCCTCTTTGATGTCTCTGGCCTTAACCTTTTTGTCAAACGCTCTAGCCATTCGCCTCTGGTAGGCTCGGGTGTGTTCCATGGCTTTTAGCCTTCTCTCATCAAGCAGAGCCAACTCATCATGCCGGCTGCGCAACCATTCTACTTCATTGACACTGTTTTCCAGGAGGACCCTTAATGACGGGATTTCCAACTCCACTGGTAACACTGCTTCCATCCCGTAGGTTAGGGCAAAAGGAGTTTCTCCTGTGGCTGTTCTGACAGACGTTCTGTAGCCCCAGAGTGCCAAGTGCAGCTTTTCGGGCCAATCACGACCACGGGTGGCCATTTTTCGGATGATCCGTTCGAGCGTCTTATTAGCAGCTTCCACGGCTCCATTAGTCTGAGGTCTGTACGGAGACGACTTGTGGCGAGTGATTCTGAATTCTGACAGCAACCTATCGCAGTCCCCTTCAAAGTGCGACCCATTATCGGAAATGATCTCGTTGGGCACCCCATATCTGCACATTATGTTTTCTTTGATGAACTGGGCAACCTTCTTGGAAGTGAGGACCTTGTAGGACTTGGCCTCTACCCACTTGGTGAAGTAGTCGATGGCTACTAGCACAAATTCATGCCCATTGCTTCCTGCCGGGGCTATTTTCCCTATCACGTCAATACCCCAAGTTGCAAACGGCCAAGGAGTCGTCATGCAGTACAGGTCATGAGGCGGGAGATGGTTGAGGTTGGCAAACCGCTGGCACTTGTCGCATGCTCGGACGTGCTGGACACAGTCTGTTTCCATGGAAATCCAGTAGTAACCCATTCTGAGGATCACTTGCATCAGGGCTTCTGGCATTCATATGAGGACCGCAAGGACCATTGTGGACTTCGGTCATCAACTCTTTGGCCCTTTCTTGAGTGACGCACAAGAGGAGTGGTCCTTGGTATCGCTTCTTGTACAGGTTGCCTCCTAGAATGACATAATGGGAGGCCAACCTTTTCAAGGCTTGCAAGCTCTTGGCTCTGACACCTTCTTTTGGTCTACCTTCTTCGTCTCTGAAAGCTGACTCTCCATCTTTGAGGAACTGGTAAATTTGATTGTACCAGGGTTCCTTTATAGGCTCGGGTCCCAGGTCTACTTCACAACAGAAGGCTGGGGCTTCTCTTCTACCCACTCGGAAGGGTTTTATGGCTTTTCCCTCGGGGATCTCTACCAATGAGGCTAGAGTAGCTAGGGCATCTGCGAATCTGTTCTTTTCCCTTGGCAAGTAGTGGAAGGTCACTTCTCTGAACTGTCCAGTCAACTCCTCCATATGGGCATGATACCAAGCCAGGGTTAGGATCCACAGTCTTCCATTTGTTGGAAACCTGGTTGATGATCAGGGCTGAGTCTCCGTAAACTTCGAGCTCCTTGACATTCCTTTCTAAGGCAGCTTCCAAACCAGCAATGCAGGCTTCGTACTCGGCAACATTGTTCGTGGCAGGGAAGTTCAACTTGAGGGCTATGGGTGTATGCTCATCTTTCGGATCGACCAGTAGCATCCCGATGCCGTTTCCTCTTTTGTTAGCGGCTCCGTCAAAGAATAATTGCCATCGGTTTTTGGCTCGACTGCAAAGATCCCTTCATCTGGGAATTGGGGTTCAGGCCCTCTGTCCTCATTACTGGGGAAGTTCGCCAGGTGGTCTGACAACGCTTGACCCTTGATGGCCTTTCTGGTCACATAGTTGATGTCGTATTCCGCTAAGAAGAAGGACCACTTTGCTAGACGCATCGAGAGGGAAGGCTTATCAAAGATGTATTTGATGGGGTCCATTTTTGAGACCAAATTCACAGGGTGGGCTTGCATATAATGCTTCAACTTGCCGACTACCCAGACCAGCCTGCAGCAGGTCTTTTCACATGCTGAGTAATTGAGCTCACTTCCCTGAGCTTCCGGCTGACAAAGTAAATGGCATTCTCTACCCGAGAGTCTTTCTTTTCTGAGCAAGCATAGCCCCGGCTGCCGTATCAGTGGCAGTGAGATAGAGCAGAAGAGGTTTTGTCTATGTGGGGGGCATAGCACTGAAGGATGTACCAAGTATGCCTTAATCTGGTCAAAAGCATCCTGGCATTCTTCGGTCCATCTGTGTCTACATTCTTCTTCATGAGTTTGAAGATGGGCTCGCACATAGTGGTCGGCTGATTGACGAAACGGCTGATGTACTGCAGTTTTCCCATAAAGCTCTTGACTCATGTCTGGGTTCGAGGTGGCCTCATATCCATAATGGCTTTGATCTTTCGGGGGTCAACTTCAATACCTCGCTCCGTGACCATATACCCAAGCACTTTTCCCCTTGTCACTCCGAAGGTGCATTTGGCAGGGTTTAATCTCATGGAATGTTGTCTCAGCCTCTCAAAGAACTTCCGCAGGTCAACAAAGTGCTGCCCATCCTCGCCTTTGGAGTGGATTATCATGTCGTCTACATAGACCTCAATCTCCTTGTGGATCATGTCATGAAAAAGCGCGGTCGCTGCCCTTTGGTAAGTAGCCCCGGCGTTCTTAAGCCCAAATGGCATCACTGTATAGCAGTAAGTTCCCCACGGTGTGGTGAAGGCTGTCTTTTCTTGGTCTTCCTCGGCCATCTTGATCTGGTTGTAGCCTGCAAAGCCATCAACGAAGGATTTGACTTCGTAGTTGGCAGTGGAGTCCACCAGGATGTCTATGTTTGGCAAAGGGTAATCGTCCTTGGGGCTGGCCTTGTTCAGATCTCGGAAATCCACACAGCAGCGCACCTTCCCATTGGCCTTGGTGACGGTCACAATATTGGATAACCATGTCGGATATTCGATGACTCTGATGAATCCTACCCGCAGTAGCTTCTCAATCTCTTCTTTGACCTGTAGAGACCATTCTGGCTTGATCTTCCTCAGTTTCGTATTTACTGGCTTAGCATCTAGTGCTAGAGGGATTCTGTGCTCTACTATTGAACTGTCTAGCCCCGGCATATCCCTGTATGACCATGCAAACACGTCGACGTATTCTCTGAGCAGATCGATCAGTCTGTCCCGTTCAACCCCCTGGAAGAAGTTTCCGATCTGTGTCTCTTTAGGTTCCTCGACAGTACCCAAGTTCACACTTGTCAAAACCTCCTCGGCAGCTTGGGCCCGGTTTTCCTCTTTTTCTGAAACCTGCTTAAAGATTTCTTTAATGTATTGTTCATTTAGTGTGTTTGCATCTTGTTCAAATGATTCATTATTAGCTGTTGTTAAGTTTTGAGTTAATTTATCATTTGTTAAGTTGGCAATAAGAGGATACTCAGAAAGATCTGTCATTTCATTCAAAATAAGGGGAAAGATGACATCGATTACATTTTGATAGTCCTCAGGCGTGAGGCCTTCGGATGACTCAGAGGACTGGAATTCAAAGATTCCTGACTCGACTGAATAGACGCTACTGACTCTGGACCCTACACTACTTATTGACTCGAGGGTATTTGACAAGGGTTGGACCGGGATCTCACTCCTTCTTTTGTTGCCCTGGGAGCAATCTTGTCAGCGTTCCCTTTGGCTGTGCATCCTGTGGATCATAATTGCATTTGTTGACACGATTTCCATGGGGAGTACCTGGCGATTGGCGGAATCTCCTTTCTGAACTTAACTTTATCTGTCTACCTCCTCGGGCGTAGGACCAGTTGTGCTTTCGGCATACGAGATACGGCTTTCTTCATCCCAAAAGTCTTGGCTGGTTCACTCTTCTTTCCACCTTTTCCCAAAGCAGTGGGGGCGATCCTCGGGAGTAGTAAGAGCCATTACAAATACATTATGCTCATCATGGGTAATGAAGGGCTCTGAAGAAACTTTCATTAACATGGCTTGTTTCACTTCAAACTCGCAGTCTTCATAAGTGAGCCTTTCTTCTGTAATCTTGACCATGGTTACTGGTTCGATATCATAGAAAAGAGGCCGAGCTCTGACAACATTAACAAAATCAGTTCCGACTATGGGCCCAAACTGTCCCTCCATGGCGGCGGCATTAATCAAATCTTTCCACTTTCCTTGTAATTCAGCATAAGGAACATTGAATTTCAGAATGTCTATGATCTCTGGATTTCCAAAGTTGACTGCATTCGTCTCCCCGAACTCGATCATGTTGACCTGATTGTTAGCTGGAAGAGGGTTCTTGACCACATTAGGACCCTAAGGTGGTTCCAGCTTGCCTTCTTCAATTAGGCGAGAGATCGGGAGACTTCGAGTAGGTGCAATCATTGGTGTTATGCCCATGATATTTGTGGAAGCGGCAATGCTTGGTTTCGTCCATTCTGACACTAGGGTTTTTGGGTTTCCAGTTTTCCAGAGGTCTGATGAGTCCTTCGGCTACCAAACCGTCAAAGACCTTCTCTAGTGGCATTCCAAAATCTTCTGCGGTATAGAAGCGAGGTCTCGGCTTTGCAGCTACTTGGCTTGAATTCTGTCCCACTTTCTCATTCTGGATGTAATTGACAGCGCCGACCGTTTCTTTTCCCTTTATAGTGACAGCCGGGGCGTTTGACACTGGTGCTTTGTAGCGATAAGAGCTGGCTGATCCTGTGGCCGGGGCCATGTTGAAGGCATTTTCAAACTTGGTACCCGCATTTACCATTGCCCGAAGGTCAGGATAATAGTAATTACCAATTTGAACCCTTAGTTGAGGCTTTAAGCAAGATTGGAAGATCTCCATTTGCTCCTCTTCATTCAGTGGGGTCATCATTTCACTAAGCTTCCAATTCCATCTCCGGTAAAATTCACTTACTGGCTCATCTGGGCACTGTAGAGTGCCTTGTAGGTCATTCCTGCTGGTTTCCCAATTCAAGTTAGCCTTATACTTTTCCAGAAATGCTTCCTTAATTTGGTCCCAGGTGGCTCGGGCCTCTGGTTTTACATGCAGGAACCATCTAAGAGTTGAACCCTTTAATGACAGCTGAAAATGGTCGGCCATTTGTTGATGTGTACAGTCCTTGGCTCTCATGGCAAGAAGGTAGCTTTCAATATGAGTCCGGGGACAATCGGTGCCATTGAACTTTTCAATTTCTGGCATTCGGAATTTTGGAGGAAGAGGGACAATTTTGCTGGGATCAGTAATCTGGTATGCCGCCTTTTTGGTGTTCAGTTCTCCGAACTTCTCTTGCATGGACTTAACTTGTTCCATCAACCAAGTCATGTTGGGGTCGGGGGACTGTTTTGATTCTGAAACAGGCTTGTCAGATTTGAGTGGCAGGACTGTGGGTGGCACAGTGGTAGCTGGTACTATGGCTTGAGGGTCTTTGGAAGGGAAGTAAGTGTAAACTTGGCCTGGTCCTGTGTTTCCCTGAGGCTGACCAGAGGCATAGGAATTAGGCTCGTAGTTGCAGAAGTAGGAAAAAGGAGCCTCGTGGGATCCTATTGGCAAGGTTGGGGGTGGAAGATCTGTTGTGGCAGGGCAGGAGTTGAAAAGGTCACTTGATTGATTCTGGGGCCTAGAAGTTGTCTGGGACGGCCCATACTGGGGAGAGGGAGCGAATCCCATAGGGTAGTGCAGAGGCTGCGTTACAGGAATAGCTGTGGCGTTTGTTCTCTGTTGGTAGGGAACAAAGCTGGGTCTTATCTGAGGAGGAGAGGGTGTCGGGACCCTAATGGCTTGGGATACTGGAAAAGGCTGAAAAGGGACAGTCTTTGGCAAAGGCTCATATGTGGATGGAGGAGGGCACTGGTTATAGGCTAGGGGGGCTGAGATGGTTACTTCTGGAGTTTCATCTTCTACCATAACCAAGGAACCATTAGGCTCTACCACTATCTGGACCCCGTGACGGCGTAGCGCATCAATGAGCATGGACTGCTGTTCCTCATGGGCCTTACGAGTTTTCTAGGGCTAAGGCTAGCTCTTCTTCCCTAGTCATCTGGTTACCCAAACCAGTGCTGTTCTCTGTCGAATCGGACATTCTGACTCTGGGTGACCAAGCGAGGATTACGGCGGCTGCTCGAGAATTCTGCGCTAACAAGTCGCTGACCCGGTGTTCTCACCCACTTCTTTCTCGCTGCGGGAAAGGGATAGGAAAGGTTTAGACTCGGGGTAGGTGTTTAGGCTGAAGGCTCAGGCAATATGCAAATTAGAATCTTCCAGTTTACTTAAAACAGTGTCTTTTATTAATATCTATTTGGTTGGAAAAGGGGATTTGCCCTTCTTTTTCGCAACTACTCTAGATCCTGGATCAGTGGGTTCCGTCACTACGTCTATAAGCCCCTCGTATTCCACCTGTATTTCGACCTCCCAGGGTGGGCGGCCCGGGCGAGGTCCTATAGGGCACGCGGATCCCACCGACCGAGAGTAAAGAACGCTCCTAACGGGTCTAGCGGGTCATAGGACTTTCAACGCACGAGCGATGCGGATTATAGTCAAGGCAATACCGGGAAAGTCTCGTCTTTCTGTCTTGATAGAATTTTGGCAGAATTTCGCTTGAGCGAATGACGTTTTGACTTTCGGTAATGTCCGAGAAAATAATAGGCATAGGTCGGGCGGCAAAATCCAGATGACACAGTGTCACATTGAACTTCGTTGCATACGCCGGGCGTAAGTCAGAATCGAAGTCAATGCCGGGTCAAGATCTTGCCAATTTTTCCTTGTCGAAATTTTGGCAGAGCTTCGCTTGAGCGAAAGATCTTTTGATTTGTTGGCAAAGACTCGGTCTCGACTCTTACGCATTCCGTGCGGGTCAAGGTCAAAGTCAATGTCGGAGTCGAGATCTCGCCAATTTCTCCTTGTCGGAATTTTGGCAGAGTTCCTCTTCCGTTATGAACTAAGGCTTGACCTTTACGGGGGTATGCAACTGGGCTATATGATACGGACTAGACCAAAAACCAACCAAAAAGTCACGGTTTTTTTGAAATGTGTAACACGGACTGTGCATTGGTCGACACTGGCTGCCATGGGGAGGTTGGGATGATTCCATGCGTGCCCGGGAGCATCGTAAGGCTGTCCGTGACTGCTGCTGGAACCACCCTCGGGTTTGAAGGACGTGCGTGCAAAGTGTACAGGATATATCAGGTGCGCGTAGTGTGCGGTCTCCTAAAAATGTTCCTTTTTGAGTTAAAACAGAGATTTTCAAAATGTGTTTTAAAGGAATGATTTTTGGGATGGGGAAAATGCAACACGTAAGCACGTAAATTTTCTGGGAGCCCCAGTCAGTCATGGAGCTTAGTAGCCCCAAGCTGCTAGGACTGCCAGATTAACCATGATTTTTCGTGGTGGAATTGCCAGCTGAGGTCGCCGGTCGAATCCAAGGAGGATTGAGCGCGTGCACCGCATGGATCAATTTTCCAGGTTCCACTCCTTTGCTATTTTTCGGGTTGTTTCCCGTTCAAAGTATGCACAGATTCCAAGATGCAAATGATGCAATGCAAGGTAAAGAAAGCAAGCATGATTAATGAAATCGGCGACGGGAGTCTAACCCGCTCAAAGGGAAAAGCTTTCTTTTATTTTTTTTTTCAAAATTTTTTTTCGAAAAGGGATACTGGTACGTGGGATTGTTAAACCACCGGTTATCCCAACTCCCACATCAGGGAGTGTACAGGAAGGGTAAGTGGTTTTCACCTATATACCGAGTATCGATTTTTGTTTTGAAAATGAAGCTTTTCTCCTTTGGGATGTCCCCAGCGGAGTCGCCAAACTGTGAATGTGTGCCCAAATTTTTGTTTTATTTTTGGAAATTCACGCGAGTTTGAAGACATCCTGTTTAATTTGAAAAACGGAGTCGCCACGCCATTTTGATTACCTCAAAACTTTGAAAAAAGGTTTTATGGGTTCGGAGGTTAAGTTACCCCTTGGGAAGAACGGATCGTCGTTCACCCTAGGTGCCTTGCCGGAGCAAGTCTCCCAAGATCCCATTAATCGTGCTTGCTTGCGTGCTTTCTTGTGTGCATGTGTTTGAAAATAAAGGGAGGGAATGTCTCAAGTCGTCTTCCGGACGTACAAACCATTTATTGGTTGTCGCTCGGGATTTTTTGGATTTTATGTATTTGGGATTATGATCCCGTCCTCATCTTGGACTTGTGATCATCGCATTTTTAGACCTCGGGACTTGCGTGATCGAGAGAATGACTCCCTTTATAGTCAAAGATGAGGTTCTTTAGAAAAGGAGGGTCCTTAGCCCATCAATCCTACACTTTAAGACGGTCGAGCTCGTATAGATGCTTCATACTCATCTTAAGTGATAATCGGAGATATAGGGTTCAAGGGTGTCCCTTTCTAAAGAGATTATGAAACCTTTATGGAAGGAACGATGTAAAGATAGGATCTTTTACACCGGTCCGTTCCAAGGTTGCTAATGGAGACATGGGGGAATGCATGTAAAAATGACATTTTTAATGAAAAGATGACATTTTTGGGTTGCAAAGGATGCATTTGATTTAAAGAAATGATCTTTATTTGCAAAGGATGCATAAAGACATGATTTTTATGCAAATGATGCATTTTTATGAAGAAATTAGTGTTTGAATATGCAAAGGATGCATAAAGATTGCATTTTGGAAAGCATAGGATGCTAATTTTGGGATAAAGATATGATCTTTAATGCAAAGGATGCTTGAAAAAGGATTTGAATGCAAAGGATGCATTTTTATTGTAAAGATTGGATTTTTACATGCAAAGGATGCATGAAGATGACATTTTTATGGAAAAATGGGATTTTTAGGTGCAAAGGATGCACCTTTCATTCAAAGATTACATCTTTAATGGCAAAGGATGCCTAATGTATGCAAAGGGTAAAAGGGGATAAAGATATGATCTTTATGATAAACTACCAAGTCCCAAGCAAGATAAATGCAATGTATGAAATGCAAGGAGCAATTATGATCACATAAAGCAATTTAAGATGCAAGGTTAGGGCGTGCGAGGTTACCAATGGCTTCCTCTTCTTCTTTGGACGGAGCTAGGAGGAGGACTTGATCTTGGGATCTTCAAGGAGGAGGGAGGTGGCTTCTTGGCCTTCTTCTTCACCTTCTTGGACTTCCAGCAGCTCTTTGGGAGGACTTCTTCGTATTATGAGTGAGTGATGCTTTTTGTTGATGATTAAAATGGGTAGAGGAGGGCTCTATTTATAGGCAGTCTGGAAATCGCCAATGAAGCCGTGCGGCTAGGGATCTTGAGCTAATGCAGCCGTGCGGCATTATCCCTTATGACTCAGCATTTTTCTAGAACCATGCAAGGTGGCAATTTCTAGAAGTTTCCCAAATTAAGAAAAACATGTTTCTTAATTGGGAAGCTTCCCTTTCAGCCTTTATATAATTTGGAACAGTTCCGGAATATTTCCGGAACACTAGGAAGGTCCGGGGAATTACCGGGAAACTTACCGAAATTGCCGGGAAATTTAACCGGAAGGCATGAGCCAGATTTGGGTACTTACAACTAGTACCAGCAGTTTATCTGCTTATTTATAAGTTGGTGCTTTTGTTCTCGAAGTTAATGAGACTCAAATCTGTGCCCCTTAAATATTGAAATCGTGTGGATATTGAAGCACTTGTGTTTGATATAGAAATTAAATGCTCCCTCTGATGATCAAGAATTGATGTCTCTAATAAACAAAATATATCAGCAGTAGGGTATAATTTATACCCTACTACTGGACGAAGGGCTGGTCCGATTCAATTCCAGTTAATCCACGAATAACGCTAACAATGATCCACCACTTCCTGGGGGTGATGCCACCGAAAACAATAGTGGCGCTGGCGGAGGCACAACCGCTAACCAAGCCCAACGGGCCGCCATCGCAAAGGCCACCCGTAATGCAGCACTTCCACCCCAACCCAATCATAGGAGAGCCACCAGGTCCAACTGTGGCTGATGGTGCTGGGCTTCTCGATCGCAAAAGGGAAAAAAGGTCTACCATTGCTCAAGGCGGAGGCCCAAATAACAGAAGGAGGGGCCAAATGGTTGCGGAAGACATCGCAGGTCCCTCAGCGCCTCGTCTGGATAAGGCCACCATATTTACTAGACCCGACGCCTTTCTATCCATAACCGCCCACTTCTTGGTATCATGTCTGCAGTCTTCTCTTGCAAGATCGGATATAGATCCCTTGTTCCATAACACGTCCTTGATCCGTGTCCGCCATAAGTTGTAATTTGTTCCGTCAAACTTTTCGATGAACACCTTATTGCCATCCTCAAAAGCCCCCACATGATCTTATATATCCATAACAACGAAACCCTAACATTGGATCAAGAAACAAAGCTCTGATACAAGTTGTTGGAAAATATAGCGAAATACAACAAGCCCACAAGCAATAGAGAATCAATAAAGAAGGAAAAAAATTGCACAATAACACACAATACCACAATAATTGTTTACCCAGTTTCTTCTAATCAAGAAGTACGTTAGGGGGCACTAACAAGCCAGGGTTATACTCAATAATCTCAGAATATGATGTTACAATGTGTTTATTGTCGTCACTTGGCATTATATAAAGTACAAGAGTCAATACCCTAAACCTAGGCACGAAAAAAAAAGAATTCAGTGATTTTCTCGCCACCATTACGAGTTTTTTCGCCGATCACTGGCCGCTGCGTGCAATTCAGCAAGACCATGTCCGCAGCGGCCAAAAATCTTCACAGTGACACGATCGTGCCAGTATAGGGGCACGGTCGTGCCAAGCCTTCTTCAGCCAAAAACAATTTTCTTCACCCTTTTCCTAGTTCGACTTTGACTATACTCCAACGGTTGTTGCAGCGACACCAAATCCATATCGACACAAAAAAAAACCATGTCACACAGGATCCTACATTGAAATCGAAGGAGAATTGAATATTTGTTGGAGGATTCAATATTGGGGAGGATCCCCCCTCCCCCGAGTTTTCGCCTTTTCTCTATAAAAAAATGCCCCTTGCTAAAAAAGATCGACAAAGGCAGAAGAAGTGTCAGACCTGAAACCAAATATAACTGAAATTTGTGTGTGTTCGGACAGTCACCCACGCCAAATCTTATTCAGTTCCATTCAAGCTCGTGAACCTCTTTTTTGAAGGAGTACTTGTCTTTTCAAATATATTACATAAGCTAGCGACTCATATTTATACTCAAAACATTAGAGTCCTAATTGTATTAGAATCTAATAGTAAATATAATTATAATTGAAAATACTCCTAACTAAGTAACTTTCCTAAGTTGACTCAATAACAACTTATTTAACTAAATACTTTATTTTCTTGAGAGAATCTCTCAATATCCTAACAACTGGAGACTCAACAAAAGAGTTCTAGCCTTATTCAAAAGTCACAAGGGAGTTAAGAAAGAATTGATTTTAGATAAAGACTGGAACCTGATTCGATGTTGCATCATCTTCAACTTATCTCGGGATTTGGAGTTTTTCGAGAGGGGATTTCATGACCCAAAAATCTTAAAACCGGCCATGATCACCATAGACTATAAATCGTTAAAATTTAGAAGTCATGCCCAAGGTAATATCTATGCAGTGCAATCTCTAACACTTTCAAGTGTCACTATTGTAATAGATTAAGTAATTCATTAATAAAAAACCCAATTTAATTTATTTTTTTTTTATCAAAATTCAAACAAAATTATTTTTAAAAAAAGTGGGACTATGTAGGATTTGGAGTCCAATTGATAGAATAAATTTGAAAATGTACAAGCTAGAGGTATAGTATATAATGTTCAAGCGAGTAAATGGGGATAATATGTGACATCTCCTACAAGCAGTGATGACGGACCCATAATTTTTTTTTAGTAGGTGCCAAAATTTTAAGAGAAACAATCGCCGATTTCGCCATTGATGTCGCATGTCGCTTCTATCTCTCTCTTGTCGTTTTTTCTCTCTCTTTTCTTTTGTTTACTGTTTTTTTTGTTTTTTACTGTAAGTCTGGAACCCAATGCATTGCATGTAAATTATTATTATTATTATTTTTTTTTGAAATCCCAGTGGGTGCGATGGACCCACTCGTATCCAGCCGTGGGCCCGTCTCTCAAGGCTTACAAGATTGAGCTTATATCAAACTGAAAGCTTCAAAGGTTGTTGAATTCGTTTAAAGATTTATGATTTAGAACTGAGCTTAACTTAGATTTATGAGACATAAACAGTGTTTATCTGCAGTTCATGAATATGTGGATTGGATTAGCTTAGATGGGGAGTTGAAGCATGTTGCATTGGAACATCTTAACTTGAAATCTTTTCGGTATCAAATTTCATAGGCCTTACCTGGGTCGTCGCCCACGCTGCCACGCAGATAGGATCGCTTTACGTCCCAAGATGTTCGAGAATAGCCACGATTCACGAAGATGGGATCAAGCATTGTACACGGATGTAAAGTTCGGAAACATTTGCTCCTGCTGCCAGCCATTTTCGTAGCTCAAGCAACATGATAGTTGATACACCTCTGAAGCTGTTCGAGATGGGGTTTATTTGTTGAGTGAATATATTCAACTGTTTCATCACTTCCTCCATCAACCAACACTGCTCAATCTTTATTTTAGAAGCTGTAAAATCGCAAACCTTTTACCTTCTTGAATTGATTGTTCTTATTCCAGAAGTGAAATATTGTTCATTCTTCTTGCCAAGACAGTATTTTTCCGGGCGATTCTTCTCTAGGAAAATCGAGAACGAAGATGTGTTTCCGACTTTCCCCAGAAATTCTTGTATATAATATACTTTCTTTACCATTCATTTGTTTAAACTTCCTTACTTTGGTCAAGTTTTCAACTATCTCAAAACCTTCAAAACCAGAAACAAAGTTCACAGTCAATCAATCCCACATCGCTTACAAACAAAACATATTTCTAGTTAATAATATCTGTTGTATAGGCTTGCTGCCACCGAGCTTGGTAACGCAGGCTTGTAACTCAAGTGAGGGTATTTGGGTGATGGAACATTGGGTCAATCCAATGGGCTGGTCCTAAGCTGGCTGCCTTCTGGCCTGCCCATTCCAAGCAGAGAGTGAGTCATGTAGTCCAGGCGAAGGCTTGGGCTGTGTGACTCATGTTGTGGAGGATACTGCGTCAGGCTGGTTTCACAGAGCAGCGTCTACCTCCCCCTCCTTGCGGTGGAAGGATAACGGGCCGGTGCTACTTGGTACCATTAATGTCCAATGGGTCCTCCCAAACTGGACCATCACTTTTTGTTTTTGGATTCAAGCCCAATCCATAGTAAACTCGAGTTGGACCAAGTGGATTCAAGCCCAATCCATAGTAAACTCGATTTGGACCACGCAGACCAACTGGTCCACTCCATATTTTTATTGTTATTACCTCCGTCCCGGAACTTACTTCACAAACACTGTTTGCACTGGTTTTAAGGAGGGAGTATTATATTGAAAGTGTTGTGAGTGTGAAAATAAAATAGGAGAGAGAATGAGTGGAGAGAATAGTAAATTATAAATGCCAAGGCGAAGTATTAAAATAATGTAGGAGAGAGAATGAATGGAGGGAATAGTAAAGATTCCTTTCCATTTTAGGTAAGTTTTAAATGTGTGAAGTAAGTTTTGGGACGCTCAAAAGGGAAAGTGTGAAGATTGTTCTGGAACGGAGGGAGTATCTACAATTAAATACTCCCTTCGTCGCAGGTGGTTAATTTTCCTTTTTGATCCGTTTCACGTCAGTGTGGACCGTAAAAAATGGCAAAGAATTTTTACTATTCCACCCATTCATTCTCTCTTCTACTTTACTTTTACACTCACAACACCAATCAACTTACTATTTCTCTCACTCATTCTCTCTCTTATTTAATTTTTCATACTCACGAACATCTCATTCCACTATTTATCTCTCTTACTTTTCCTTTATTTGTGTGCCAAAAAATGGTCCAAGCTCACCTGGAACAGAGGGAGTATTTAATAATTAATAGTCTTTTAGATTATGAATATATAAGGAATTTGAAATTTTATCTCTTCAATTAAAATATAGAGGGGTTAATATATAAAAAATTAAACTTCAAATAATGTTGTTTATGACATTTTTGTAAATAACTAGATTTGGAACATACAAACAACTCCTAACCCTCTTTATAACTAAAACTGATATTTTTTAGAGTAGATCTGCTGAGAAACGCGTTTTCCCATAACTATGGAGAAACGCGTTTTTAATAGCCAGAAGCTATACGTTTGATAACCAGAAGAAAATTTCTGGATATCAGTCTCAAAGGGTTCTGGATATCCAGAAGCTTTGGAACGGATATCCAGAAGCCTTTGGGCGGATATCCAGAAAAAATAGATTTGAAGCCAAATCCAAGGCCAAGACCAGAAATTGCTTATTGAAGGTTTCTGGATATCCAGAAACCTTCAAATGTATATCCAGAAACCATCAAATGAATATCCGTAAAACATTTTGAAAGTTTACGGATATTCATTTGAAGGTTTCTCGGATATCCGAAAACCTTCAAATGTATATCCGAAAACCATCAAATGAATATCCGTAAATATTTTGAAAGTTTACGGATATCATTTTGAAGGTTTCGGATATCACTTTCATAAGCTTCCTGGATATCCTTTCAAAGGGTTACGGATATCAGAACCTTTGAGACTGATATCCAGAAGTAACCATGGGACAAGGTCATGGCCAATACAAAAAGTTTCTGGATATCCTTTCAAAAGGTTCTGGATACCCGTAACCTGTTTCTCCATAACTTATGGAGAAACGCGTTTCTCCCTAGATTTTACGTATTTTTTATCACCGTAAATAACACTTTTTAATACTAAAAATGTTGCCACTCTTTAATAGTAACACTGAAAATAAATAAAACCTTAACACTAACACTATTTAACTCTAAGCTGACATTTAAAAACACTATCAATAAAACTTAAAATCACTATCATTGACACGCGTTTTATATTATAACTGATACATTTGAATACACAAACTGACAACGTTCGATCTGATTTTAATGCGATTTAAAATTTTATTTTTTTCTATTATTTAGGGAAAATTATATTTTCATAAATCAATTCATTAATTAATAAGGGAGCATTATATATTGACTTAAAATATCATCCGAAGGCCTCTTCCTCTCTTTGAACAAAAACCTCCATCTTCTTCTTCTTCTTCTTAGTCTCCTTGGCTCAACGATACAATTGTTTATAATTTCAATATGAGATTAAAAACATTTATGTTGTTGTTTTCAATTATATTTAATATCATATACATATATAATAAATGTCTCTGAAGTTGAGAGTCATTGCTTTATTTCCTCGTTTTGAGTCGTTGATTTCTCTTCTTGTTGTGTTGAGAGCCTATGTTTTGTTTGTTTATTTGTTGTTGTTTTCATCTTTTAATTGCGACGAATCTAGCATTTTATCACAGTAAAAAAAATTGTCATTGTTATTACTACATAATGATGTTTTACGGATTTTGGGTTGTTTGGTGAATGTCTCTTTGTCAATCCAAATTCTTTAATAGATCGAGTGCTCAGTGTAAAATATTATATAAGGTGGGATCTTTTAAAGGTAGAATTGAGATAGTTTACATGTTTTACATGTAGTGAAATTCGCATATCTCAAATTTAGATCAAAATGATAATTGTCTTAGATTAAGAGATTGATATTTGAGATGAGCTTTCTTTCTTTCGACGTCCCATTAAGTATTGTCAAGTCGTTTGTTAGAAAAAAAAACAGAAAATTTTGGGAAAAATCTGTTTCTCCATAAGTTATAAAAAAAAATTATTTTTAAATATATCGATTTGGTGTTTTAAAGCATAAACTCACTGTTTTAAGGTCTAAACTCGCTATTTTATTTTCTAGCTTAAATTCACTGTTTTAACGCCTAAAGTCATTATTTTATTTTTTAGGTATTTTAAGGCCTAAACACAATGTCTTATGGCCTAAATTTGATATTTTTAAAAATGAAAGTTGATTTTTTATAACTTATGAAAAAACAGATTTTCGCTTAAAAAAAAATAAAAAATTCACCGAGTTCAGTATTTTTTATTTTTGGCACGCTGAAAATAAGGGAATGGGCCCCGCTTTGAGTTTACTCAACTACCCTCAAACCAAAACCTCGTAAAATACCACGACACCACCTTCCGCCCAGCGCCGCCGCGCACCACCACAAATCGCCTCCATACACCTTAATGTTAACTCACATGGCCGCGTCACCTTCAACCCCTCGTATTCGTGTCCAAAACCTCCACCAACAAATCTCATCTCCGCGCGCTGCTTGGCGGCCACCAAATACCATCAAGCTGAAACTCGGTTCCGTCCCTGCCCAATCTCTAAATGTACTGCGTCCTGGAGTTAGTTCCGGGAAGAAATTTGTATGTAATGGTTTCGGTGAAACAGATAGCTACTTTGGCGCCATTGCCGCCAATTACGATAGCAAAGGCGAGCTTTTCGTTGCGTTTCTCCGGGAAGCTGGGCCTTACATTTCTGCTCATCGAGGAAGCACCTTTGTTGTTCTTATTTCTGCTGAAATTCTCGATAGTTCTCATTTGGATCCCATTCTGAAGGCATGTTCTTAATTCTCTGTGGGTATATTTATATTTAATTATTTATATACTAAATGCATTGAAATTTTGGTTAAATTTTAGGGTTTTGCTTTAACTACATACTTGATTTTGATTTATAATTACTGTTTGGTTGAAGTTTTATTGTATTCTTAGTGTAACTAGTGTATGGAGGCTAAGGATGACCAATTAGAATGTACAATTTCTGCAGGATATCTCCCTCCTTCGTAGTTTCGGGATCAAATTTGTTATTGCTCCAGGGACACATGTACAGATTGATCAGCTTTTAGCTGAGAGGGGTGAGTGAACTCACACCCCGTGTTAAATTTAATGCTTCCTGTCTTCTAACTTATTACTTCCTCAGATTAGAAAAAAGAAAAGACTGCATTTTTTTAATCACTTTTGTTCCTACAAACAGAACTTTGATTGAAGGGGGTTGAATTTACCTAATAGATAGAAAATTATACCAAAATAATAAAATTCTCTTCTAGGTGGTCAAAACTATAATGTACTACAATTTTTTCCTAAAATAACAGGGGTCAAATTTGAGAGACTTTTATATTTAGAGGTGAAAAGTCATAATTTTAAAAATTTCAAGGCGTTACAATGTTAAATTTCATAGTAACTAACCCCCATCTCATGTATGTGACTTCGCCATTGACTACAGATGCATGTCATTTCAAAAGTGAAGCTATAACTTTCTGCTCTTCTTTCAGACTTATACTTGTAACCCAAATACATAGTGTTCCACTTCATGTCGTACGGAAGCTTTCGCTCAAGTTTAAGGATAACGGTGGAATTGAAAAACGTATTATCAGCATTTGAGGTGGATAGAAATAATATGAATTTAGAACTGAGTTCAACCTGAGTTTGAGAACCTAAACTGATGTGTGTGTTGACTGTTAAAATTTAAGGTTGTTTTCTTCCAACTGTTATGGATTAAACCTAGTTAACCCTGCAGAAAAGATGTTGGATGTACAAACAAATCAAGCAAGATCACAAAAATAACACAAGGAATTATTTACCTAGTTAGTCTATCTAATTGACTACATCTGGTGGCGCTGCTAAGCTAGTATATTTCACTATGATATTGTTTTGGGTTGATACAATGAGTTTCTGGCCATCACTTTATCTATATATAGGGTTAATGTACAAACAAATCAAGCAAGATCACAAAAGAACACAAGGAATTATTTACCTAGTTAGTCTATCTAATTGACTACATCTGGTGGCGCTGCTAAGCTAGTATATTTCACTATGATATTGTTTTGGGTTGATACAATGAGTTTCTGGCCATCACTTTATCTATATATAGGGTTACAATAAGTCGCTTAACCTTCGGAAAAACCGTAAAAACTCATTCAGCCCAGGCTGGCGCATGGGCTGGCGCTCCCAACGATTCTCGCTTTTCCAAAAATTCGGCGCTCGCTACATCCCTCTTTGTCCAAACAACGCACACTCTGGAGTTCGGGAGCGTACTCCGGGCGTCAGCCTGGAGCCGCCCCTTTTAATCCTTTGCGTACTGTCTTTTGGGCGTGCGTCTGGCCCCCAAGCTGCGGTATAGACTATGTTTCTTTGCCCCGAACTATTTTAGGCTCCATCCCAACACCAACTTCATGTTGTAATTTGAATTTATGTCCAATGAGGTATCAAATTACTTCTCAATGGATTGAACGAGATATCAATTTCTAATACAAGCAATGAGGTGTACACAATGCTTGTGCACGATAAAATTCCATTATTCTTTCTTGCCATTTATACTTAATTGCACTCTCTCTGCCTACCCCCCCCCTTTATCTGGCATTTAGTGATTTTCTTGTACTAATTTTTTTTGTGGGGGAAAGAAGGGGATATATATTAAATTTGTGAACTGGTAGCTATTAATTAAAGTTGGGAGTAGTATTGGCAATTGCAAGAAGAGCATCATCTCCAGCCTTGCTGTTTTATGATTCTAATAGATGTTTGATTGTATTATTTTTATGCTTAGTACCTTATATATAAGCCCTTTCTGGTAGCATGGGGTGTTGGCTATCATTTGGTGTATTTGTACGGACAATAATTTGAAGGATCAACACTTGCCAAAGGCGAGACTGGATTGGGTGGTATTTCTTGTTTTGTTTTGTAGAGTGCTCTGGTGTTTTCTGTGTGTGTGGGTGGGGGGTTGCCAGTTTCTGTTATTCAGCTGGATTGGGGAGCTCTTTGTTTTATTCCCCTTTTGTTGCTTTTGATTTCTTATCTGTTGGTGGATTTCTTCATCCTTCAAAAATTCTTTTTTTGACATGATATTAGAAACATATGTAATCAATCCTTTTTTCTTATCATGAAAGAGAGAAAAACATTATATAAAATGTTGAGTATATATGATACATTTACACAAGTTGTTGTTGAATTCTCATTTTTTTGTTGGGATGCCAGTAAATGATATATTCTGATGTATGATGCACCCTATACTTTTCAGTGTAGCACCTTATGTCTGCCCCGAAAATGTTAAGGCTTTGGCTTGAGAATTTTGCCAGTGACATTGATTCAACTCTCTTTCCAAATAGAATGTGTTGATTTGTGATCCTCATGCAGGAAGCGAACCGAAATATGTTGGGAGGTATAGAATTACAGACTCTGTTTCTCTTAAGGCAGCAATGGATGCATCTGGAAGAATTCGTATGATGATAGAGGCCAAGCTATCTCCTGGGCCCTCCTTAAGCAGTATCCGTCGACATGGCGACAATAGTCGGTGGCATGACAGTGTCAGTGTTGCCAGTGGTAATTTCCTTTCAGCAAAGGTGAGTGTTATGTTTGCAAGTTCTGGTGAATGACTTTTGTGATTGTTTTTTTTTTTTTTATTTGACCAACATGAGCTTAGACTTATGCTTATTACTCTCTCAGTTTCTATTGTCTCATGTTGTTGTATTGTAAGCTGACTTCTGTTTATTGACACTCTTTGTAATTTTGGCAGAGAAGAGGAGTTGTTGAGGGCATTGATTATGGAGCAACCGGTGAAGTAAAGAAAGTCAATGTTTCACGCATTTGTGAAAGGCTTGATCACGATTCTATTGTGATCTTAAACAATCTCGGTTATTCCAGCTCTGGAGAAGTATTAAATTGCAAGTATGCTATATGGCTTTATTGATAGGTACCTTTGTTAACACTTAGCATGATCTGATTATCAAATTCTGGGTTGATGAACCCCAAGAACTATCACTCAGGAAATAGGTCTCGGGAGGGAGGTGCCTTGATAACTTCAGTTTTAACATTCTTGTTCATTTTTTATTTTTTTTCCCTTTTTCGAAGGAAAAGAATATACTATTCTGATGGGTGTTCTTGTTGCATGTCCTTCTAGCTATGACATGTCTATACATGAGTGGTTAAAAAAATTGTGACAAAAGGTCCCAGTTAGATCCTTGTTATAATTTTTCAAACTATGATGCTTATAGTTGTTGCAGTTAAAGGTTCATTCCCAGTCAATGTGCTTTGGTTCATGCTGTAATAGCCATTAATCTTAAGATAAGTAGAACCTGAAATAACTGTATAAAGTAGTGACTAGTATCTTGGAAGAATCAGTTGAGATAATTATTTTGTGGCGTGATAGCAATTCTGCCTTAAAAATGTGTTATAAATGCTTGTTCTGAAGTCAGGGAGCAACCACTTAAAATCATTTAAGAGGAGCCATTCATGTTTGCCATTACACTTATTTGTCAAGTAAAAATTCCTTGCCTTGATCTATTCTACAAGTCTGAAGAGCCTTTGTCTGAGCATTCAATACCGTTGATTTTGGAACAGATCATGCAAACACATATTTCAAACAGAAATATATCTTTGGTATTTGGGAAAATAATTATATCCATTTCTCTTTTCCCTTCCTTGCCCCCTTGCATTTGACAACTAGGTGAACCGGACCGGTTCTTGCTTCTAAAACGTGCAAGTGGTCTATTTATGATGACTATGGCTCATCTAGCTACTTATTGTGGTCATAGGAGCTGGATAATGTAGTGCCTATAGCATGTGCACATCCAACTGGCGTGAAATTCTAGTATTGAGAGAATAGTTATTTGTGCTTTGATGCAAATTGAGTGTTTCCGATGAATACACGTTGAAGATTAAGTCCAACTGCTGTCTCTATCAATACTGCCATTTTTTATGAGTGCTTTATGCTTAGATGCTGACTAATGTTTTATCCGTTTTATGTGGCAGTACATATGAAGTTGCTACTGCTTGTGCTATGGCCCTCGGAGCAGAGAAGCTTATCTGCATTATAAATGGCCCAATCCTGGATGAGTGTGGTCGTCTTATTCGGTTTTTGACTCTTGAAGATGCAGACATGTTGATTCGCAAACGGGCCAAGCAAAGTGAGATTGCTGCTAATTATGTGAAAGCCATTGATCAAGATGATTTCACTTCTATTAGCCATAGTAATCCCAGTGTGGCGGTCCTCTCTCCTCAGAACAGGAGCGCTTCTAGTGACAGGTATGCTGCAACATTTCAGAATGGCGTTGGTTTTGATAATGGGAATGGATTGTGGTCCATTGAACAAGGTTTTGCCATTGGGGGTCAGGAGAGGTTGAGCAGATCAAATGGATATCTTTCAGAGTTAGCGGCTGCAGCTTTTGTGTGCAGAGTAAGTTCATGGAATACTCCCACTTCTTTGGTCTATAATATTCTTAAATCAAAGCTATCAAAGTCACATTATACTTTTACTAGAGTCCTCATTGTCTACTTATTTCGTTATTTTCTGAAGCTCCTCCAGAGGACCGGCTTTTTGGCTTCTTATTCATTACATCGTTGCTCCAGAGTTGTCATAATGTGATGCTCTGACTCTTCACTTTAGGCAGCCGTACCCGTGTCGACACTACAGGACATGGGTGTGGACTGTGTGTGGACACATGATATGTGTCCGACATGGGCCATGGCATGGAGAAAGCATACTCTTTGTAGTTGTAGATCGGGGATACAACTCATGTATCCCATTCCATATTTTAAACACAATTGAATATTTTAAATATAATCTAATGTGTTGGGCAGATTCTTATCGATTTAAAGATAAGTTCTTTATGATAATATGCTTTATATTAAGGAGATATATTGTATTACCTCCGTCCCAAAATGAATGCCCAAAAAGTTTTCAGATCTGAATTTTTTTGGACATTCATTTTGGGACGGAGGGATTACTACCTTATCTTAAAATAATAGTTTTACTTTTTAATTTGTATTAAAAATAAAGTAAAAGTAACTGGAACATCATTTTTATATATGTTGTGATATATTGAGTCCAAATCTTAATTTTGGATCCTTCTAATAAGTGTCCCCGTGTCCTTGATTTTGAGATTTCCAGGATTCGTCTGATTCGTACCATATTGGACACTCAGATCCGTACCCGTATCGGACACTCATACCCGAGTTCGAGATCATAGGCTGTCATATGTGATCCAAATTAGTAGGTTGTATTGAAGAACTTAAAAGTTTTTCATAGTTAACAATCTAGTTAAAATGCTCACTCTTGTGCGATTTGTCCTTTGCCACACCTAAGGTCAGTGAAATTGTGGAGAATCCTTGTTCTGGGGTTACATTTGTAATGTCTAAATAAAACTCAAAAGATCCAAGATGAGAAATGAGAAATGAGAAATTTAGTGATATTAATAAGTTAGTAATGTAAGTAACCTATTTGTCAAGGGTTTCTCTAAAGTAGATTAATAATGAGAACCATGAGTCAATTATGTGAACTTGGTTGAAAATTCAGAAAAGTTTAGTTTATATTCTTCTTTCATTCCAAATGAATGCCCGTTTTATATTTCTCATGGAGCATATACACATACATAAATACCCTTAATGTTCACATTTAAGGCATTATTGGAATTTGCATATTGAAATATATACGTTGGCAAAGGAAGTTCGGTAACTTTGGGAAAAGTAACTCATTTTCAGGCTAAATTTTCTGGAAATGAACACTTATTTTGGGAAGGAGCACGAAATTAATTGGGGGGGGGGGGTCCTTGTCATTGCAAAAATGAAAGAACATTACAGTTTACCCTCAGCCTGTTGGGAAAGAGGGGGGGGGGGGTTGCAGTGCACATAAACTGCAAGTGATATATGCAAATGTCTTAGCGGTACAAGGACGCTGGAGGGTTGTTTTTCAAAAACTTTTGGGGGGCCATGGCACTTGTAGTGTAACAGGCCTGTAGCTTGGTCCAACTGGATGGAAGTACCTGTACTGACTTTATGGTAACAACCATTAAATCATATCTTGAACTTAGTTCAATTTCACTGCTTTGATGTATAATATATATTTCTGCTGAAGAGCAATGAGGGTCTGAAGCTGAATGCTTCCATTTCTGATTGCACCACATATTTGTAGACAGGAAACATCTAGAAGTAGAAAGAACTTCGAGTCTTGTATATGCTTGGTGGCAGCTGCAAATTTTTATTGACTATTATAAACAAATGCTAATCTCTTAAAGACAGATGATTCTGAAACTTGTGGAATGATCTTTATAAGGCAGGTGATTGGGGGCATTGGGTACTTACTGTCTTTACAACACATGAATTGTGTTTCTTGTTGAGATGAGAGAATTGTGTGTTGCTGCAAAAAATTCAAGCTTATTGACATTCAGTTAGTTTCAGTTTCCATTCTTAGGAAATGACATTTCTGATATTTTACCTGCTCAGTTTGCAAGTCTTAGTGTCTTGTACCCAGGACATGTTGGGCTGTCTGGTCTTGTTGAGGCACTGAGAGGGACTTGGATTGATGTAATTTACTTGGGGCAATTACTTCTTGTTTCAATATTATGCTCAGCCATATGCCTATTGTGTTCTTTTTTCATCAGGGAGGTGTTCAGAGAGTTCATCTATTAGATGGGAATATAGCTGGAGTTCTATTGCAGGAACTATTTCAAAGAGATGGAGTTGGGACGATGGTGACTAGGTATGAATGCTTTTGTTGCAAACGTGTTTTACAAGTTTATACAATCCGTACACATTTTAATCTTATCTGGAAATGGAAATGTGTAATAGTAGGAAAATGGATAATAATCTGAAATTATTTTGTCTACGTACTTCCTTTGTTTATTAGGTCTTGTAGTGTGCGTTCTTAATGGTAGACGACAACCAATAAGGAGGTCCACGGTGGAATCTCGAATGATGTTCGCCCCCTGCATTTTGTTTCAATGGATTATTTTTCTTAATTTTTTCCAATCGGTATGATATTATGTTGCTTGTTTAGTGATTGATAGCCCAAGAAGTGTCAACATTAGAATCTATTAAAAGCCATTAATTGAGTGTCCATTTTTTTACTTTTAAGGAAAACTGAGGAATATTGAGAATGTACTAAGTTAAGACTAAACCCAATTTAAACACTGTGGAAGAATTTTAGATTCATAAATTAGTATGCATGTTTAAACATTGACAAATTCTTTGAATCACCTGTAAACATCTAACCTTAAAAAGAAAGAAAGAGCCCATTCAGTGTCCCTATTGGTTTTGATAAATGTAGCTTTATATTCGTTTCAGTGATCTCTATGAAGGAACAAGGATGGCCAAGGGGACCGATCTCACCGCAATAAGGGAACTTATACAACCCTTGGAAGACTCTGGCACTTTGGTCAAGAGGACTGACGAGCAGGTTTGCACTTGTTCCCCTCTTGGTAAAATTACATATTACTGTTATATCACTCTTATCAGTCTTTAATTTTTGTTTCTTCCTTGACGTTTGCAGCTACGTAAACAATTGGATTACTTCATTGTTGTGGAGAGAGAGGGACAAATTATTGCTTGTGCTGCTTTAGTTCCTTTCTTTCAAGACAAGTGTGGAGAGGTTGCTTC
Organism: Adenophora triphylla var. japonica; assembly: GCA_022495995.1. Classification (NCBI taxonomy): domain Eukaryota; kingdom Viridiplantae; phylum Streptophyta; class Magnoliopsida; order Asterales; family Campanulaceae; genus Adenophora; species Adenophora triphylla. The sequence continues at coordinate 180,443 of JAFEMH010004315.1, read as the reverse complement.
AATGGCTGTTTCTCCTGATTGTCGTGGACAAGGACAGGGAGACAAATTGCTTGGTATTATTCTTGAACTCTTGTTTCTCAATGACACTACTTGTGTGGCTATGCTTTTGTCTTATTGAAAGTGTTGTGGTTTATTGCTCAATTGGAAGGCTGTTTCGTATGTCTAGTACTAGAAAGGGGGCGGAGGGAGGTTGTGAAGGGAATTAAAGGCAAAAATATAAGGCGCTTTCATATATTGGGAGCACATCTCTCTCCACTGACAATCAGTGAGCTTAAGATGCAAACAGTTTCTTTTACTTTAGATATTGAAAACAGGCTGTGGACAGACCTTTCCAGTGACAGATTGTTTGAATTTCCTTATTTAAGATCTCCAAAAACATATAATGTTTCCAAATAATGCATCTTTTTCTATCTGATTCTCTATGAGTGGCTAAACAAGTGAATGTGTAAAGAGCATTTTGGTAGGCAGGTGGGGGTTAGATGTTATGTGCTTATGCATATACCTTTGTGTTGGTCTGCTATGCATGGATATCTTAGTTTTCATTAATGTCAAGAATTATTTGATCCTAACATTTTGCAGATTATGTTGAGAAGAAGGCATCCTCCCTTGGATTGCGAACCCTTTTCCTGCTTACAACCCGCACGGCAGATTGGTATGAATTTCAAATCCGTTATGTCGATTCATAGAAGTATCGTAAGATTCTGGGTTTTGCTGCTTAATGACACTTCACAAGACTTTGTTGTTGTTTTTGGCCTTAAGCCAACGATCATAAAATAAATGATAAATTTTTGATAAATACCCTTAACGATTGATCAAGAGCAAATTTGAAATTTTTTTTGTCATTCATTTTGAGACAGAGGTAGGAGTTTACAAGGATACATCACTAGAAAATGGCCACTCGTTTAGAGAGAATTTATTCGACAAATAGACACTCACTTAGACTTGGGGACACGGAGAAGTATAAGATAATATGTCCCTCGATGATTAGTTAATCTGTTGGGGAAAAAATATTGCAACCCACAAAGATAGCCTACTAAATGCAGCAAATGGTGCTTAGCCGAGAAGCACTTGGAGACAGCTTTTACCAAGGATTAAAAACTCCAAAAATTGAACATTCTCTCTCTCTCTCTCTCTCTCTCTCTCTCTCTCTCTCTCTCTCTCTCTCTCTCTCTCTCTCTCTCTCTCTCTCTCTCTCTCTCTCACACACACACACACACACACATACTACTTGAGTCCTCTTTATTTGTTGTCTTGGTGAAGAATAATTGCAAGTTAAGTCTGTTTCTGGGCATATGCATGAAATAAATGATACTCCCTCTGTCCCAAAATGATCTTCCCACTTTTTTCGTCGTTACTACGAATTAACTTTGAGCAATAATTTTAGATTGATTCAAGTATCCAAATGAAAATCTAAAACTTGTTATTGATAGTATTGTTGATGGTGTATCAATTACAAGTTTTAGATCTTCATTTGTTTAATTAAGTCAACCTAAAATTATTGCTCAAAGTTCCTTCGTAGTAACGGCAAAAAAGTGGGAAGATCATTTTGGGACGGAGGGAGTAAGCATCATTCATTCTGCATTTACCGTAGTAGTTTTTGCAGAAACTGTGGTTGTATAACTAGATTTGATGCTATCGATTTCTGAAGTGCGTGTGGCCTTGATTGTTAACTGTACCATCTGTTGAACAGGTTTGTGAGACGGGGTTTCTCAGAATGCTCAATAGAATCCATACCAGAGGAGAAGAGAAAAGTGATTAATCTGTCCCGCAGATCCAAGTATTATATGAAGCAGCTGCTACCAGACACCAGTGGAATCCGTATCCAAAGCATGTTTGCTTGAGGAAATATACAGCCATTCCGCGGGAGGGCATAACAGCTCTATGGCAGACCTATGTATAGCTCAGAGTTGTCGATCCTTATTTCTACTTTCTAGCAGCTGCTACTAATCAGACACCCGTGAAGCTCATATTGGCAGCAACTGCAAGTGCAACATCGGATGAATTTCTCATTTTCTATGATTATTAATGAGAAAAATCTAGGGTTTTTACAAAAAAACTCACTCAAAAAGATGGCATTTACAAAAAAAAAAACATGTAAGATGGGAAATTACAAAAAACTACTATTTTTTTCTTTTTTTTACAAAAAAATTTTTTTTAATCAGTTTTGATCAAACAATTGATAATTTCAGTTATCAGTTGTTCAAACAACCGATAATTGTAGTTAGTTGTTTGAACAATTGATAACTGAAATTATCAGTTGTTTGATCAAAACTGATAAAAAAAAAAAAAAACAAATTTTATTTTATTTTTTTGTAATTTGGAACTTATGTTTTTTTTTTTTTTTTTTTTGTAATTTCCATCTTTCTAAACTAGTTTTTTGTAAATGCCTCATACATCTACCATTTTTATATTTTGGAGATAGATTTCTTGGGCTGAACCAGAGAGAAATTTTGGCTGATTCTACAGTCAAATGCAAACTCAGATTGGACCTATAGGCTTTTTCTTCAGCTTATTCCAAAATGTTGGAGCTGAAAGGTTATGTTTCCAAGGATTTGGAGAAAAAGGGGATGGTTGACCTGCTAGCTCTAGTGGAGAAGCGCATGGCTGATAATTACCCGTCCCATTAGGGATGACAATTTGACCGAATTCAATTCGAACCGAATGATATCCGATCCGAAAAATTAGGGTTTGGTTTGCAATTTATAAAATCCGATTGGGTTCGGATCGGGTTCGGCTCATGTATCGACCCGCCCGAAACCCGCCCTGATTCGACCCGAACCCTAAATAAAAGGTTAATCTAATATATAAATAAAATATATTTAATATTTTCCTAAATTGTAGTATTTTTTATTTGTGTTTTTAAGTGAGATTTTGATTATTTTGAACTATTCTCTATAGAACATTTAACATTATAATTAAAAATAAATTTTACTCAAATAAACTTGGGCTTAAAAAATAGACTATAAATATAATTCGGGTCGGATTGGTTTCGGGTTCTTGAGTTTTCGAGTCTGGTCGGGTTCGGATCAATAAATTTGAGATTCGGATTGGGTTCGGATAAGATCGATTCGAGCCCGACCCGTTGTCATCCCTAAGTTCCATTATAATATTCCTATTTGACTATTAAGACGTTTTAACTACTTAACCTTAACTATTACTCCCTCCGTCCCTAAAAGATTGTCCTTTTGTACATTTTGCAATTATTAAAGAAAAGCTTCACCTTCTTGTACCTTAGTAGATTTGCATTAATATTCATGCCTAAATTTGGAAATGGGACATACTTTTTGAAACAAGTCAAAATGGCAAATGGGACAATCTTTTAGAGACGGAGTGAGTACTTCATTTCTCCCTCTTTTTCCTTTGGCAACTCTCATCATTTCCCCTCTTCTTGCAATTTTAGAAGTTCTTGGTTGGTTGGCAATAAGGAAAATCAATAATTTCAACCTAACAATTTTTGAAAATGAGAATATCTTTTGCGGATAAACAAAAATGGCAAATGGGAACATATTTATCTATGGGACAGAGAGAGAGTACGCCTTTGGCCTCGAGTTGACCGGTCAAGTCAAGTTCCTGCACAACTCCATACTGCAAAATAAACCGAGGACAATCAAGTTGACCAGTCGAGTGACTTGAGTCAAGTTCCTGCACAACTCTGTACTGCAAAACAAAATACTACCTTTGTCCCAAAATGAATGATGAAAAAAATAATCAAAATTGATCTTTGATCAATCAATCAAGAGCAGATTTGAATTTTTTTGATTGAGACAGAGGGAGTAAATAGGAATCTATGCAGCTTAACCAAATTCAATTGTGGCAATAGATTTCAACAATAATTCTGCTAAACACATTCAAAGTTTGGAAACCTTTAGGTACAAATCTGACTAGAGACCATACAACATGAGTTTCCATTAACATGAACAGCATGCAAAGAACTGGAAAAAATGCACCATGTTTGTCTGATTTTTATTTGAGTGAAAGAGGCTTTGTCTGGAAGAAATGTCCAGAACGGAAGCGGGCAGCAAGTCAAATGTTCAACAAAAGAGTGAGAAATCTTTGTAGCATCGCCCACCTTCCTCGCCTACCCAAGAAATTGTGGGTGGTAATTAGTTGGCCTGTGTTTCAGGAGGGCCCTTCCACTTAAAGTTGTCTGCATATGCCTTAATCTGCAATAAGAATTGAGCAATAAAAAATCTTTTAAAAATAATACTCCCTCCGTCCCAGTCGAAGTGTCTCAACTTTTCTTTTTGGATGTCCCATTTAAAATGTCCCAACCCAAAAAAGGAAAGTTTTTTATTACTTTTTTTATTTGTGGGACCCATTTGTCATACTCACAATAAATATCCACTAACTATTCCCTACCCCACTTTCTCTTTCCTACATCACTTTTCATACTCAACATTTATTTCACTATACACTTTTTGCATTATATATATTCATTCCTTAATTCCCGTGCATGATTGATTTTGGGACACTTCGGCTGGGACGGAGGGAGTAATCTTGAAGCTTCCTGTAACCATCTTAGATTGTGAATGCTCATAACTACAATGTGCTGGAGGAGAAATCATCGAGTGTGTGAGTGAGTGTGAGTGTGTGAGTGTGCCACGCCAATAATATTCAAGTGAATTCCAAAAAGAATGTCATTGAAGTTGGTAAAAGAAAAAAGACAAACCTTCAACAGCGGCGTGTGACGCTTCTTAACCTGTAAATAAGAAGTAGCTTCATCAGTAAATGAATGGGTATAATTACCTGATAGAAAGAAAACACAGCCACACACACACACACACACACACACATTTGATATCAAGAACTCCGAGTAGATGTAATTATGCTGATAACCAAACCGCAACATGACTTTAATAAATCATCTTGAATGCATAGCTATCAAAAGTGTTAAAAAGATTAACCCAATAGTGATTGACTCCAATAACAGCTTTGCCCTTCCATTTTTCACCGACGAAGAACTTGTCTCCCTCGTTGTGTTTATTAACAAGCTCTTCACTCAAAATGTGAACAAAAGGATAACTACTCACTAGGGTATTTCTATCAAGATTAAATCAAACATTTCATGAGCGCTTGACAAAATTCAGGTGAATACTCCATTCGTCCTAGAAAAATTGTCCCACTTCGACTTTCATGGTCAACTCATTCAAAATTTGACCGTTATTTTATTTAAACCTAATTATCCCTATGCAATTCTAAAAATTGTTATTGATAGTATTCTTAATGGTGAATCAATAAATTTTTTAAGAATTGCATAGGGATAGCTAGATTTTCATAAGGTTGTGGTCGGAATTTCAATGAGTTGACCATGAAAGTCAATGTGGGACAAACTTTCGAGGACAAAGGGAGTATCTTTTATTAAGCCCAGTTATGGACAGGAAAGCTTGAAGAGGTATTATTTTAGGCCTTTTGAGTACTGAGGTATCACCTTTCCATGTCCAAGGGCAAATCAATAACTTTGTTGGTCATTTGAATAGGAAAATGCATCCTGCACATGCCTTTTAAGGACGGTGGTTCAATGAAGAAAAAAATTGTAATTCTTGGCCATATATACATCGCAAATGCCTACAAAAAGCTCGCATGAGGGATTTATGTATGTCCATGAAACCATCAGTTTTTCAGAAGTACCCATATAAAAAGAATAGCAGGCATGTGACCTTCATCCTCTAATGGGCTGATGTAAGTAAAAAACCGGACGTGATTGCCTGGGAAATAAATTTGGGTGTCCCAACTCACTTAGGTCGTTATTATGGAGGTCCAGTAAAAGGAAAAATGAGAGAGATCGAGAAGCTGAAGTGCACCAGCACAGTAGCATCATTTTCTTTGTGGAAGTGTGAGTTTTACCAAACTAAGGCTTACTGCAAATAAAACAAATAATACTGCTCAACAGGAAAATTTAATCAAAAGCACATACCGTGTAGTCCCAGCCATGCCTTTCTGCAAATGCTTTTGCATCTTCTTCGCTCTCAAAATCTAGGGCAGAATCACCAACATGAGAATATGGATCCCCTGTCGATGTCCAACCCATCAGTGGATTTTCCCATCTACAGAAAACGAACAAGGAATGTTTATGACAGAATATAGCAAACATCGACATACCAAGGATTAAAGAATTTCATGACTAACAGAGCCCTCCAAAATAATGAAATTGCCCAGCTCAAACACTTGGAAAAGAAGCTCAGTGAGAAATTTGCCATACACGAGTAAGTGGAAATAAAAGGCAAGACAGCATAGTGATTAACGATTTATGGAAATCTGGATCAACTTGCTGGTCAAGACCACAGTGGAGCAATTGTGTATGTTTGGGTGTGAAATTGGCATGTCTTTTCCTTTTCCTCTCCCTTTTTAGGATAGCTCTTCTATCCCAACTATCTTTTAGACTATTCTGCTTCTTCCACCCTCGGCCAACGAAAGGATGGATCAGACTGATTAGGACTTCTTATGGAGAGGCACTGAGAATGAGTTTAATGTCCATTAGTAGGGAATTGGGATAAAAGTATGGGGGAATAGATTCTGAATTTTCTCAAGAAGGTGCTCGTAAGATTGTAATTATCAGTAGATATGGTTATACAACACCAATCGACACAGGTGAATCGACTATAAAGGATGGTTCCGTAGAATGGGAGGAACTCAGCAACCACATGTAACTTCGTCTGGGTAAGATTCCAGAGTAAACCTTGGGCTAGACAAATGGGGACACCCGTAGCTGCCTTTCCCAGAGCCACAACATTAATCTTGTGTTTGGAAGGGTACTGTGGGTGATCTTACTTCTACATTTTATAACCATCATACTTGGTTGAGACAGCATGTTCTTTTTCGAAATTGAAAGGGTTGGCGGTTTTTTGAGAGATTTTGTCAGAGCTTCAATCCAGAGTGAGAATTCCATTTCTATACCTTAAAGTAACTCCCATAAATGAATAAAATAAATAAATAAACAAGAGATTCAGCAGCTGCATGCAACTTTAAGTGGGTAAAGGCCAAGAATTTGATTTATAAAAGCATTGCACATGGTTGGGAGAATCAGTAACTAACTACATGCTCTAATAACTGGAAGCCATCTCAGAGGTGATAAATGAGAAGCATAATTTTTTTAGGAACCATTGCTGTACAGGTAGAAACAAGTAACCAACTTATTGTTGCATTGCAATACAGCTAAACAGATGTGGAATGTTCTACTTGCATCATATACATTTAATCAGTTCCAAGTCAGTCAAAGACTTATTAACAACTTTGTATGATGCTGGTGTAAGTCTTAGCAACCGAGGTTCTGGGAGGAGCCTGCACCATTGCGTTATGCGGACACTGACAGTCACATGGTAAGTCTCTCGATGCTTAGTGTTTCTTTCTTTTCTTTTTTTAATCCACAAGTTTCTAATAGATGCAATTTCTCCTTGTTGATTTTTCTTGAGGAAAATGGGCTGGGTGTATAGCCAAGATGGTTCTACTTATTTTCAAGTTGTTCTGAGCTGTTTATTGTATGTGATGCCCCAAGTTCTGGTGAAAACTGGTTTCTTACTTGTTCAGGTTCAATATGTTAGTGAATTTTTCTTTTAGAAAAAACTTTGCTTATTATCCAAAGCTTATCCAACGTTAAGTTGAATTAGGTCAAGTATCTCAGGTTTTAATATAGCAATGGAACCAATGAAGAGATTAAGAGAAGACAACATGAGTTGATAGATGAGCATGGCAAGTGACTAAGGGCTGATGAATACATGGCATGAAAGAAGAAAGCAGTTATGAACAAGAGGGATAAAACATAAATTACTTAAATTTAAGGATGAGGTAATGGAGTAGCACAGAAAGATACATACTTCTGAGTTGATATGAAATTGATTTTCCACTTTCCAACTTTTCCTGATCCTTGTTGGCTAGCAGTTCGAGCAGGTGAATAGATTAGAACCTATCATGGAAGTAATGTTAATGATTAAAGAAGTTAAATGCAGACAGTTGACTGATATCAACTATGCATTGTTCACAATAAAGGATTTCAAACTAGGAACATGACTTCAAATAAATAAGTTCCACCAACAAGAATGAAAGAGAACTATACCTGATCAGACATGACCATGTTAAGAAGACTGAAGATGAGGGCATAATAATAATAATAACAAATTCTAGTGGACAACATGGAAATATCATCTCTAGAACTGCAGCAAAGGAATACCTCTAATGTCAACAGTCAACACAGTCCATTGTCTCACAATAATAGTCCCCTCTTCCATTTTGGTAAGTTACAACAGATAGTACCCCTCTCTATTTCGAAGGATGTTTAAAACCAATTTCTATAGCACCCTAATAAGAAAAGTCTCATTGGTGTGAAACCGCTAGAGGTAACTTGTGGGTACCGAAGAAAATGCACAAAATCTAATACTTTCTTATTGCCTTTGTAAAATCAGTGAGAGACTGTTGTTTTGGGATGGAAGGAGTCTTCACAAATGGAAGGTCAGATAATCTTGGTGTGGATGGGAGGAATGGATAGGTAATGCAATGAAGAATGACAAGAGATTATACAGATGAAGGGAGCGAAGGGCATTAATTATCAATTTTCAACATTTCAAATAGTATCCTTACTAACAGTTGAAAACTAAATGAGCTATATCTTTACAAAGCAGCATGAGGAAAGTAGAAGAGGGAATCATAACTCACTCCGTCTTTAAACAGTCATATATTTGGAACTACTGAAATTCAAAAGCAGCCAGATAACTCCTAGTAATAGTATAATACTCAGCAGTCAGCACAAAGTGCCAGCATTTAAAGCCAGATAAACTTTAACCAAGTAATTATTCAAAAGCTAAAATTACAAATGAATTTTTGTTCAGCAAGCTTTCCCCAAAGTAATTAAGAGAGCTTATTGGATAATAGATACAAATCAATAAGCTAGTAGTAGACCTAATTCCTCTAGTTCATCCAGAAACTACGACATCGACCTTGCAAAAACCCTAATTTTTATATCAATAATTCCATTCCATGACTAATTCAACAACTTCAAGTGATGAAAAACAAATCAATCTCCTTAAATTCATTAGAAGTGAAAGATTCGATCAACAATAATCGATAGATATGCAAATTAAAGAGGTGGAATCATACCTTTCTTTGAAGGTGTTCATCGGGGATACCGGAGACTGTACCGATCTCTCCGCGCTTGTACTCGATCAAAGAATCAGTAGAGAATGATCTGAACAGTGGGGATAGAGACGATCGCCGGGCATTGCTCGTGAACCGTTGCAAAGAGCTCGCCATTTATCGGCGACCTGAGTTTCTTACCTGTGTTATTTTCTCGAAAATGAAATCCTGAGTCGGATCGTTCTATTAAACCAGTTGTAGATTATGATTCTTTATGCCCCCGCTTCTTTCTTCATTTTGCGTTAAAGCCCCTAATTTTATTTTAGTTCGAGTCGGGTATTACCACAAGAAGAGCAAAAGCTCTTCCAACATAAATTTTAACGCTACTGCAAGCCTTGGTTGTGTAGCGGCTTTAAAACTTTGTTCGGGGAGTTTTGCCGCTTTTGTAGTCTTGTCGGGATCGAGCCAAATTAGTCGTCATCCAATGTGATTTTTTAATATTGATTGTTCAGAAAAAAAAAAAAAAAGGTTATACTCCCTCCGTCCAAGTTAATACTTCACACTTACTGTTCACACAATTTTTAAGGAAAAAAATAATGATATAATGTTGTGAGTGTAAAAGTAAAATAGGAGAGAGAATGAGTGGAGGAAATAGTAAATTATAATGGTGTTGTGAGTATTAAAATAATGTAGGAGACAAAGTGTGAAGTATGTAATTGGACGCCCAAAATAGAAAGTGTGAAGTATGTAACTGGACGGAGGGAGTATATGTGTTGTGTTTTTACTTGTTTGTGCATCGCTATCGTTAGTACAATGATAAAATTACATTAAAACTATCTCCTAATTTATAAGCGTAATAAACCAACATATCACCTCGTATCGTAAGGGGGTGTCCTGAATTAACCATATGTCTCGAGTTCGATCATTGGGAATACAATAGTGTTAAAACTTTGTTAGAAAAGCTATGTCTCCCTTGTGGTTTTACTGGGCTCAAACCAGATTAATAGGCATTCAAAGTAATTTTCAAGTGCCAGTGATTCAACACACGCCAAAGCGAATCAAACTGAACCAGTTTGAGAATACAACACCGAACCATTAGCTAAACTAGTTAACCACGTATATTAACCATAAACTTGTATATCGAGTAATATTCACCATTAACTCATTAAAAAAATATCATATATTTCATCACAATAATCCTAACATTTGAGTTGCGTCTTGTTCTATATTCATTTCATTATTTGTTTATCAAGTTTTTTTCGTGGTCGACTTCTGTAACGAGTTCTCTTTCGGTAAGTTGTAGAATGAAGCGTGGGTTGAACCTTGTTCTGAATCGGAATTTAAAACTAAATCATAACAGTTTTGTTTGGATCAGTTTGATCTTTTTTTATATTTCAGTTCAGTTTGAAATTTTTCTAAATTGATGACTAGTGATTCAGTTTGTAACTTTGCACATTGAGCTCTAGGTTGCAATTGGAGAGAAGCCCTTGATTGTCTCCTTTTCTACTTAATATAGGATTTTCTAATTAATTAAGGGCTCATCTGGTACACAGTTTTATAAACAGAGAGTTTTTAAAACGAAGCTTATTTCTGGACGCTATAATTTTGAGCGGCCAAATTGTCCCCAACTTTTTAAAATTCAATCGTCTAAAACTCTTGACTAACACGCTTAATAAAAAAAAACTGAGTTTTTTTATCTTCATTTTAACAAAAACGCTCGACAAGACAGGGTTTAATATAGGATACGACTTTCCATTTACTTTGTTCTTTTCAAATTACCATTGCTAAGCTGCACACTTTAGCTATTAATTTTACTAATTAAATTTTGTTATTTTTAAACCATAAATTTTAGTACATTTATTTTCTTTAGATTATCATTAAGCTAAATTAACTTTATAAATTAATGTTCAAAATTATTAAAATTTAATTCCAAAAAAATAAAATTATATTTTTTATAAGCCGAAGGGCATATACTCTCTCCCATTCAAAATATGATTTATGATCGATACATAGATTAAGAAAATATGTTAGTTAAATTGATGTCGTGAGTATGAGAGAGAAAGTGAAGTAAGGAATAATGAGTTGATAATTGTTGCGAGTGTGAAAGTAAGTCCTATTGAACAAAACATTTTAATTTTTGGGTTGTCCTATTTCAATTGAGATACCCAAAATAAAATAAAAAATGTCCTAGTTCAAATGGATCGAAACAAAAATAAATAGTAGAAATAAAATTATTTAAACCATATACTCTAGGGATGGAAATGTTTCGACTCAAACCGCGGTTCGGAACCGAGTCGAGTCAAACCGTGCGGTTTAGATCGATTTTTAAACTTATGCGGTTCAGCTCGGTTTAGAAAATTGATAAACCACATGGTTCGGTTCGGCTCACGGTCTGACCCTTCAAGCCGAACCGAGTCGAACCGTTTCAAGCTGAACCACGAGCCGAACCGTAGAGCTGAACTGTGGAGCCGAGCTAGCTGAACTATAGAGCCCTTATATGATTTTTATATGGACTATTGATTAAATTTAGTGATTGTGGTCTATTCAAGTATGATATTTCACATGTGTTTATACGTTATACCCAGTGATATGCGCAAGAGGAGCTAATGATTCTGGCGTTGTTCTAGGTCTCAAGTCAACCTTGTTAATTGGACGATAATTTGCAACAAAAAAAGCAATTTGTATAACTATCACAAAGTTCGAACGAAAAGTATCACCTGGGAGCATGAGTCTCTTGGTGAAGACTATGAGGAATGGTGTAGTTGTAAATGCATTGGAAGGCATCCATCTCTCATGTTTTGAAACACGTCAATACTTCTCTGTAATTGCAATTAAAACATTATCCTGAAGAAGCATTTGGGGTTGACACCATTTACTGATTAGGTTCTTGTAATTCCATCTCCCCAACTTACCATGTAAATTTTGTAATTGAAAGGGCAAACTTTGTTTAGTTTTGCACTGTAACGTAAGATTTAAGTCCTTGCTAGTGCTAAGTGGTATAGTATGGTGTAAGAGTTGTGGTTCAAATCGCGGTTTAAGCCACAGTTTAAATCGTAAAATCAGATCGTGGTTCAAATCGAGCCGAATCGAACCGTGATAGTTTAGCTCAGCTCGGCTTGGACTATTTTGTGGTTCAACTCAATTTGGGATTTCTCCAAACCGATGTATAGCGGTTTGGCTTCTAAATTACCCCAAACCGAGCTAAACCGAACCATTTCCACCCCTAATATACTCCCTCCGTTTCATGTGCGTTTGAACCAAAATTTTGAGCACAATAACTAAGGAATAACATAACTAAAGTTTTGCCATTTTGAGAAATTACACTCAGGTAAAACAGACGAAAAAAAAAAGTGAACACGTAAGACGGAGGTAGTATATAAAGAAAGAAGGCAAAAGGGCCTCCGTTTGTTTCACGAAAAATAATCCCCGGAAAATGATTTCTTGGAAAATATTTTTTGGAAAATGAAAATGTTTTTCGAAAAATATTTTACGATGTTTGGTAGTTTCATTAAAGTAACTTTCTAAAGGTAAAATCAATACAAACAAAGAAAAATGATGAAAATGTTTTTCGGAAAACAACTTCCTTAGGTAGAGGTAAGAAAGTCATTTTCCTTAGAAATCAAGCTCATTTTTCATTAACCCGAAAAATATTTTCGGTTGACATCATTTTCCGATGTTTATCAAATATCAAAATATGGGGAAAACAATTTCCGAAAAATATTTCCCCCCAAACAAACGGAGCCTTACTTAATCTATATATAATATTAAAGCAGAAGAATTCCCAAGCTCCTCGTCGCGCCATGTGTCAAATGCTGATTCGCCAATATTTTGCAATTCAGTCCTTAATATTCTTTTATTTAAGCCATTTTTTTGCATTTTGGTCCATAAAATTATACCATTTTTCGTCAATTCACATTTTTGGTCCATAAAAATAATTCATTTGTGTTTTAGTCCTTTTAATTTATTTGTGTTTTAGTCCTTTTATTCATCAATAATAATAAACCAAAATTCATCCATAAAAATCATTCATGGAAGAAAAAATCATGCCTCCACTATCAAAATTAATTTTATGTTCAAGAAATGCCTAAAACCCATTTCATTCCCCAGCCACCACCGTCACCCTCTTTCCTCTCCCCTCTCCAACCTCACTCCCTCCCCTACTTTCGTTTTCGCGCCCTCCGCCCAAAATCTGCAGCTGTCTCTCCTCTTCTATGCCCACCCATGTCCGTCGCTCACCAGATTCAAGATCGCCGGAACCTCCATTATTTCCGGCGAATATCAATCTCGCCGGAACCTCCATTATTTCTGTGAAACTGTGTTGTTCAAGCTTTTGCGATTTCAATTTTGGATTTAAGTTTATCCATTTATTTAAAATTTGGAATTTAAAATTTTGAATATGGGTTTTGAATTGGATTTTTTAATGTGGGTTTTGAAATGGAATTGAGATTTGTTTTGATTAGATTGGGATGGAATTTGAAATGGGATTTCTTCATTTGCTTATTGTTGGTGATGAAATTTGTGGTAGCGGCAGTGGTGGTGATGGGGTGGCGGTGGTGCTGGTTATGTAAGACAGAGATGGAAAATGTGTTGGGTGGGGGATGAATCTAGGAATATACTGTACATGAAAGGCATATAATACATGAAGATGGGTTGGATTTTTTTTCTTTCCTCTAATTTTTTTATATAATATTAAACTCATCATGTGATAATACATTTTATTTAAAAGAATTTGTTTTACCCATTTTAAAATAATTAAGATTATGAAAATTATTTAATATAAAATAATATATTATGATAATGGTTAAGTCTTAGTTTAATTTTGTTATTTTATTTTCCTTCAACAAATAAGTATTAACAGCTAATTTGAAATTTAAATTTAAATTTGGCTTATGCAACTCATACTCAGTTAAGGAAAGAATGGAAATATTAACAACTAATTTGAAATTTAAATTTGGCAATATTAAATGAAATAATTCACATTTTTGGTCCATAAATAACAATCATTTGTGTTTTAGTCCTTTTAATTCATTTGTTTTTATTTATTTAAATGAAATTAATTATTAATTAAACTTATACATTAAAATAAATCCAATAAGTTTATTTAAATGAAATAATTCACATTTTTGGTCCACAAAAATCATTCATTTGTGTTTTAGTCCTTTTAATTTATTTGTGTTTTAGTTGTTGTCTATACAGAATTATTTGTAGCTTAGTCCTTTAAAAAAGATTTATTTTGTACCTTAGTCCTTTAAAAAGTCAAACCATATAAGTTTCAACGGCCATAAATAACCAAAATCATTTCTTTATTTACAAATATTACTTTAAATGCTATCTCAGATGGAATATTTAAGTTTGAAATTTGAAATAAGAATTCAATCACATTTATGAGTTAATATAATCAGTCAGTTAAGAAAATTAATGAATGTCAATTGTTAACTAAATTTACGCACATATTTAAAATAATTTAAATATTAGAATTTTATTTTATTTAGGAATTGATTTTATTTTATGTAGAGATTCATATACAAATCTTTGATCTAATTACGGGTTTCTTTTGAAAATACTATACAAATTGAGTCACTCGTCTCACTGTATATAATCCCAGAGAGTCCAAAATTTGGTAAATATTGTACATTTACATTTTATGTAATTTGTTCACTAATGTAGGGATTGTGATTGGTATAGATTAGCATAGATATTTTAGCATATTTATCTTTCCTAAGTTAAATGATATCGTAAAAAGTCTTATATAAGGGAAAAGTAAATGGGTAACCAAACTAGGTCGGATCCCCTAACAACTATGTGTTGTGTTCTCCTTTCTTTCTCTCTTTCCCGTTTTCTTCTTCTCCCTCAGCATGTTTGCGCCTTTTATTCATACTTGCAGGTTAGTATTTGTTCATCTTTTTCTCAACATCTTCTCCCTCAAAATCTTTGTTATTTACTTTGTAAATTTTTAATTTTAAAAAAAACATCTATTAGTAATTTTTAGTAACTTAGATCAATCAAAATCTTTGTTATTTACTTTGTAAATTTTTAGTTTTGTAAATACACACAATGTATGGTCAAACAAAATACCTAATAAAATATTTAGGGAAAGGTTTTTTTCAAAAATGTCATTCAATTATTGATAAAAATTTCCTAAAAATAGTCATTCTTTTTGGAACGGAGATATAAGAATCAACAACAGCACCAACCCGTATTGGAGGGACTATATAGTATATACGAAAAGTGCTCCAATGTAGCCAAAATATTGCACTTAGTTAGTTCAATGTGAACCTTCCAAATACGAAGTAGTGCCGCTCAACCCCGAGCAGATAGACATTAACCTTTTTGACGAATTCACCTTTTGTCATTTACACAAGGTTATAAAAAGGTTATAAAGGACCTTATATATTTCTAACACATGAAATGTATGTGACCCACTGTAATGCACAATGACGGAAGATTCACAATGATAGCAAACTTAAAAATAATTCATTTGTTACAAAAAAAAATACAATATATTACATAGAAAATACATTTTTATTAAAAAATAACCCCTGAAAAAACTATTACTAATTTCGTGAAATTGTTAAAAAATTATAATTAAAATAATCATTTTACTTTAAAAAATATTACAACTTCCAACTTAAAAAAAATTATACAAAGAATATTCTTTCTACACGCATCTTTCATCCCTTATAAATAAGAGTTAATTACAAATTAGGGCTTGAAGTCTCATATGAGGTCCCCAATCAGGGCCTGACTTTTTTTTTAGCGATTTAGGGCCTGGCTTGACATTTTTTTTTACAAAATTAGGGCTTTTTGACAATTTCCATCCAAATAATCCGTTAAGTTAAGACCTGCGTTGCATGTGACATTGAATGAGTTGTTTTTTTTTTGTCATTTCGTGATAGGGTTTGTTATACAAGACGCGAAAATGTTCATACATTCCCTCCATAACCAAAATGCAATTCTATTTCACCCACCCAAGTATTTATCCCACTTATCGGAATTTGTAGAAAAACCTCTTTAACTTCTGTGTAATGTCATAAAAATGAACTCCTTCCATCCTTAATCGATATCTAACCAAGCCTGGATATGAAATGACAAAAAAAAAACCCTCATTCAAAGTCACGTGCAATGCACGTGTTAACTTAACGGAGTTTTTGGATTGAAATCGTCAAAAAGCCCTGATATGGGCAAAAAGTGTAAATTTAGGCCCTAAATCGCTAAAAAATAAAAGTCAAGCCCCAATTGGGGTCCTAATATGAGACTTCGGTTGGTAGGTGGTACCATGATGCTTGCAGTATTGCTAAATGTAATAAGGGTTTTGATAAGGGTTTAAATAACTGCAAAAAATGTGGTACACCCTATGCTAACAATGGCCCAACTCCCAGGTATTTGTTGATCTATTTTTTAAAAAATTTATTATTATTTATATTTTAAATATTAAGATTTTGACTCATAATAGAATTTTTATCTTCTTAGATTCAAAATTAAGATTAACATCACGGATGTGAATGAAGTTGCTACAGATTTTGTGTTGTTTGATAGCACTGCTTCTCATTTGCTTAAGAAATCTGCTTTTGAAGTCCTTGCAGAAGTTTTAGAGGTGCGTAATTACTTGATCTTATGACAATAATCATTATCCTATGTTTTCTAATTAAGATATTATTAATGTATGATGACCAGCCCGATCAATTGCCCCCCTCTTTTGGGGATTTGATTGGAAGGCAATGCCTGTTTAAAGTGGCAATCGATCAAAGAACCAAGGATACTTCCGATGAGAATCGAATCTTTAATGTGAAGAAATTAACCGAGGATGCCAATATCATCACTCAGTTTATATCACTTACTAATTCTGATGTAAGTTCAAAACCACGTTACATTCTCAAATCATGAATTGTTATGGAATATATCTGTCATTTTTTCATATTTCAGGAGGTTGCTTCTAAGCTAAACTTAGATGATGAAAATATCTCTATTTTGAATGATAATGTTGGTGTAAGTCAATAAACATATAATTATTTAATAATTTAATTATTAATTATTAAAGTTTTCATGTAATTTAACTTTGTTATTTTGGTTTTTCCTTATTTAGGATAAGCCCATGGAATCAATGGGGGAAAGTTCTTCAACAACGGTTTATAATGACATTACTCCTCAGAAGCGTTCGCTAGACATTATTTCCATTGATGAGGAGGTACAGCTATCCGTGACTAAGGGAATCAAGAAAATAAAACAAGAGAAATTGGACAAGTAATAATGAAGGAATCTAACGCTTTTTATTTCAGACAATCAATTTAGTTTTTTCAAATAAGTATGATGTTGGGGTTAAATACTCCTAAATAATCTTTGGTATTTTTCCCAGCGTGACATTATTGTGCGTAGAGTGATGTTGATGGGTAACAAATATTTTCTTTGGCATTTAGTTAATTCATTTAGTACTTTGGAATTTATTATTAATACTCTGATTAAAACTATCTAAGTTTATTTTTTTTCATTTGGTACTTTGTGATGTATGATTAATAATAGGATAAAAACTATCAATACACGATATAACTAGGCAAAGCCATCGATTCGGATATAGGAGACGAGATGTAGCAACGAAAATTTATGTGAATACCATTATACATGAAGTGAAGGGGACATGGAAGTACTTAGCAAATACAATTTTAGATTCTAAAGTGGCAAGAAACAGGGTGAATGATGAACAAAAACACCAATTCTTGGATTTTCTTTTCAATTATACTTCAAAGTTGCGAGGCCCTGCAAAGACCACATACGTAAAGAGTGGGCTTCCAGATGGAAGCAGACGAATGAAGCAGTAATCTCTTAAAAGACATACATACCAGTAGCAAGTTATTTTTGCCATCACATGAAAGTAAACCAACGACTCCAAAGCTGTGAACTCACATATATTCAGATAAAAATAAAGGTGAAAGTCAATTGCAGCTAAACCATTTTGGTGAACATGCAACATATAGAAAATTCACTCCTTTCCTTCCAAGCTCCAATAATCCACTATAGACAGACTGCACATGCATATTATTGGGAAGAAACTATGTGACAGACAGAGTTATATTAATTTTGAAGTTGTGGAAGGTTCTCACATTCAAATGACCATGCTATCACTGAAGAAGAAGAAGATATATACTTGTGGATGGGCATGTCTACTGACAACCTCCAACCCCATCTGATTCTGGATATAGGAGCAATTGTAGCAACAAAAATTTATGTGAATACCAATTATACATGAAGTGAAGGGGACATGGAAGTACTTAGCAAATACAATTTCAGATTCTAAAGTGGCAAGAAACAGGGTGAATGATGAACAAAATCACCAATTTACTAGATTTTCTTTTCAATTTATGAATGATGAACAAAATTCCAATGGGTATTTAACAAACAACACAAGATCTGATTTTTACATAGAGAAAACTCAATCAGTGAATTACCTAATGACCACAGCTGTTGTAACTTAATTAACTCAACTTGGTCTTTGGCCAATTTACTTGGTGTTAACTACATAAATTTATTTATTTATATTTTCAGTTATTCAGAATCCACAAAAGTCATGGCAAGAAAATTATATCCACACACACACACACACACACACACACACACACACACACAGAATTTCATTAAGAACTAACCCGAGGAGTGAACAAATAAGTGACCGATAAGCCACGGGGTTATATGGAGGGCATGAACCATTGACCACGAAATGGGCGCATCAACTCTTCTTGGCGGCAATCTTTCTGTCGAACTCAAAACACATAAAAGTCCATCAAGAATCGGTATCACAACCATTGTAGGGTCATTTCATACTTGAGAAAAGAGAATGAAAATTGAGAAGCAAATATAGAGCAAAGGAACATTGACAAGAAGGCAGGGGTTTCAAAGCTTCCTACAAACACATAATCTAACGGGTTAAATAAAAGACGAATTCAGATCGATTCCAATAATAGCTTAATTAGTAAGCTTTAATATTATTTCTCCAAAAGAAAGTGGAATGAAGAGCACATAACATGCTTGCCTTAAACAATTAAGAGTATATGGAACAGAGAGAGTATACCTCTAGCCATATTGTTTTCGTTTGATTTCACATCTCGAAATTTCTTATATAAATGCACATTCGATTTTTGAGGCATCTCTTTTGACATAATAATAACAAAAAGATAGACAAAAGCATGTTTTTTATTACTACACCAGATATAAATGCACCTTCAGATTTTTTTGAGTCATCATTTTTTCCAATAATCCTGGTAAGACATAAGCCATATTAATGGCCGAATTTATGGAAAAATATGAGTCATTCCTTGCCTTGGGTTGTGGCCAATGTTGGCTAGCCTTGGCCTTGGCTGGCCGTGGCTTAGGCTGGTCTTGGACTTGGCCGGGCTTTGCTTGCCTTGGCCTACGCTGGCCTTGCCCCATTTTATCTCGGCCCATTATGTATATAGTTAAAAAAAAAAAAAAAAGAAGGAAGCAACGCAAACACAGCCAACGTCAAGGGCAAAATCAATCGACGCAAATTACTTTGAAATTGTGGAGAATGGGTAATTGATTTAAGAGAGGTTATAGCAACTGAAATTATTCTGTTAAATTCGATTCGGAAACGCCGGAATACCTCTTAATCCGGCTCAATCACCGCCGACGCCTAGCTAAACAAACCCGCCTCGAAGCTCTGTTCCAACTTCCAATCCCAATCGGTAATGGCAATCGACCGATCCCAGTCCCACTTGGAAAAGCTTTAGTTCCGCCGTTCGCCTGTTGTTCCCATTCCTATCCGGTTTCCGGCGACTTCGCTTGATTGAAATAGTTGAATGGTTCTTCCCTCCCTCGGCTAATATGAGAATCTGAGATATACAGAAATAAAGTAAAGGTAAAGATTAAAAGTTAAAGTTTTAATTTTATTCTTTTAGTTAAAGGTTTATTTTTATGCTTTTACTTAAAGATTTAATTTTATTCTTTTGATTTTAGATGAAATATATTGACTTCATATTTGATTTAGTTATTAATCTCATTATTTTGTTGTTGTTGTTGTTGTTGTTGTTGTTGTTTTTACATAGTCAAAATAGGTGTTCTCAATCAAGAATATTTTTGTATCAATTGTTTATTGCTATGTAAACCCTTAATTAAGGTAATACATAAGAATTAGGGAAAAATTAACTGTTTAATATTAAAGTATTGTGAGTAGAGATAACGGAGAGAAAGTGTGATAGAGAATAGTAAGTCGATAGTTGTTGTAATTAAGACACCCAAAATGAAAATTTTGTAGATTAAGATGGAGCGGAAAAAGTATATCATCAACAAAACAACTATTTTTCCACCTAAGCTCATAACATTCATTTATTTATTAAAATGAATTAATTATATATAGATTGCATTCATTAAAGTGATTTATTTCAATGTGAATGACACTTTCAAAATTACAATTTGATAATTTATTTTATACTCGATATACATCTTAAATATACTCTCTCCGTCCCATATGAGTTGAGACTTATTTTCTTTTTCGTTCGTCTCACATGAATTGAGACTGCCCAAATGGTAAAGAATCTTTATTATTCCTTTCACTCATCTCTCCCATACTTTACTTTTACACTCACAACACCAATCAACTTACTATTCCTATAATTTACAAGGATAAAAATAAAATAAAATATTACATAAATAGGGGCAAAAAAGAAAGTCACAAAATTTTGCTCACAAAATGAGGTGTCGATATTTCATTTGATACATCGATAATGGACCCCGTACACTCTAATAAAAAAACACCAATAAAATTATTACACCTATAATTTTCAAATGATATTTTAAAAAAATTACTTTTATATATTTTACATACAAGATATTATTTAATTTACCTTTACCAGTTGATTAAAATAATTATTTTATATAACCAAGAAATTAAAATTTCATTCACTTCTATTAGTATCAATAAGAATAATTATTTGAAAAGATCAAGAATATTAAAATGTAATTTAATTTTATAAGTATGATTAAAAATATTTATTTGAAAATATCAAGAAAGAGTAAAATTTGAACTAAATTTTATTAGCATGATTAAAAATAATTAGTTGAAAAGACCAAACCAAAAACCATAAAAATAAGTAAATAAATAGTTGCCTGATTACAATTAAAGACTAAAAGTTAGTGAGAATAATAAGGTTAAAAACTCTAAAGTCATTAGTAACTTTGAATACGTGAGATAAATTTGCGTTGGTGTGTGTTATTGGAACATCAACTTCGATCCCATGATGGTATGGTTATGTTATTGGATTTTGTTTTTTTCATATGATAATTAGATGTATGTGTGTTTTTTTTTTTTTTTTGAGTGAAGAAGTATGTGTTGTTATAAGCAAATCTCTTATATATTTTTTTCTCTCTTAGGTGACAAATATTTATTAGTTCTTAGTGTTAATGTAAAATGTACATATAAAAATATTTACATTAAATGACTGGAGTATATCTCTTAGTTAGTGACCAATTTTGTTAAACGGAACACTATCATGTTTCAAGTTTAACAAATAATATTATTGTAATTTTAATATGATATTTGTTAATGTATAATTATTAATCTTATTCTTTTTAAATACTTATTCATTTATAATTTATACTTAAATAATTAGCTTTACTATGGCCAGTCGAATTTCGACGGTTATGAACTAGTAAACACTAGTAAAAGCCCGTGTCTAAGAATATGTTTTTATTAAATATATATATATATATATATATATATATATATATATATATATATATATATATATATATATATATATATATATATATATATATATATATATATGTTTTTTTATTTTAAAAAAAAAATAATTTTAAGGGCAAAATGGGAAAGAGACAACTTAGTGAGGGCAAAATGGAAAATTTGACTTATGAAACTGTTCATTATATTGTTCACGGAGGGATTGTCATTTATATTACAGATTATAGATGGGCAAATTCTATATACAAGGCACCTTACATACAAGGCACCAATAATCCCCAAACTACCCTTCGTGTGTCGTGCTCGAAAGGACGACACGAAGCCTTCATGTCGTGTACTTTTACACGACATTAACTTATTGGGTTAAATATTAGGTCGTATGAAATTATACGAAATTTAAATTTACTCTGTCATTAATTTCGTACAAAACAACACGATATCATGTCCTAATATCGTGTATATCTATACGACATATCATAATGAAGGTGTTCTTCGATGATTTTCGACACGATGTTAATGATACGCATATGCTATGTTATATTATTGAATTGTGTTGTTAATTGAGCAAAATTTATACACTTATACATGACAAGGAACAAACGTCATATTGGATCATACAATATCATATAACCTATCACATTTAAGTGATACCACTTTATTTATTTGGAGGAAACTCATGTAGATGAAAAACACTTGAAATGTCATTTAGAATGTAGAAAAAAATTAAAAAAAAAATAAACGAGGTAGCCGTATACCATTTTTGGCAAGATCGGGACACATAAAACCCTAAAACCCTAAGTAATGGCACATATTTGTAACTCAATCTCCATTTGGATTTTGAGGAAACTCATGTAGATGAAAAACACTTGAAATGTCATTTAGAATGTAGAAAAAAATAAACGAGGTAGCCGTATATGCATTTTTCTGGCAAGATCGGGACACATAAAACCCTAAAAACTCTAAATAATGGCACATATTTGTAGCTCAATCTCCATTTGGATTTTGAGGAAACTCATGTAGATGAAAAACACTTGAAATGTCATTTATAATGTAGAAAAAAATAAAAAAAATAAACGAGGTAGTCGTATACCATTTTTGGCAAGATCGGGACACATAAAACCCTAAAAACCCTAAATAATAGCACATATTTGTAACTCAATCTCCATTTGGATTTTGAGGAAACTCATGTAGATGAAAAAAACTTGAAATGTCATTTAGAATGTAGAAAAAAATAAAAAATAAATAAACGAGGTAGCCGTATACCATTTTTGACAAGATCGGGACACATAAAACCCTAAAAACCCTAAATAATGGCACATATTTGTAACTCAATCTCCATTTGGATTTTGAGGAAACTCATGTAGATGAAAAACACTTTAAATGTCATCTAGAATGTAGAAAAAAATAATAAAAAAATAATGAGGTAACCGTATACCATTTTTTATTTTATAAAAAAAATAATAAAAAAATAATGGCACATAATGAGGAGGCCATCTAAAGAGTAGGTCGTCCCCTTCCGACATGTCTCAAGGCGTGCCCTGATACCGGCTACGTCAGGCTCTGGATCCGCCTTCCCAACAGGGCCACCTGAACAGCTGATGCCTACAAATTGAAAATGAAATAATTAATAAAATTGATAAAATTTATGAAATTGATAAAATTTATGTAATTTATAAAAAATAGACAACAAACAAGAATATACCTAGGATATGAGTGACGTCATGCATAGTGATCGTCATCTCGCTACGGCGTGTGGAAGGTATTAGTCTCGGGGAGACCACTTAGTTCCCTGACAACGCCGTTAGGAGCGCCATGCCAGGCGGGCGAATGGTAGCATCATGTAGGAAATGGAGGCCGGTACCCTCAACACGAGCCCACCAAGCTCTATCATCCTCCCAGTAAAGAAGCGTGGGAGAACCCGTTTGATTCCAAACAAAAAATTATAATTAATACTCCTCTCGTTTCAAGATTCGGATGACATTTCGTATGCGAATACAGAAATGTTGGTGACATTCGTATGTGTCCATACGAATGGTCACCAACATTTCGGTGTAGCATACGAAAATGTAAACTGATTTCAGTTTACATTTCGTATGCCAATACCCGAAATGTTGGTGACCATTCGTATGGACACATACGAAATGTCACCAACATTTCGGGTATTGGCATACAAAATGTCATCTGATTCTTGATAATGTTTTGCAAATGGCTATTTAATAAACAAATCATATACTTACTTATCTAGAATCTGCTGCCTCGTTTGGCACTTCAACACCGGCTCACAAGTGGCGTTCTCCCATATCTTACGGGCTTGATGATGATCAAACCCGTACAACAACTGAACCTCCTCCGGGCCGCCACCGGGGTTACTCTTCACCGCCACTGGTCATCCTTAGACCCTTTCCCCTTTCTGCCCCGTGCCTCCCGCCTCTTGCGAGGCCTCACAGATACACTCTCCTCCGCCTCCTCCGCCTCCTCCTCCTCCTCCTCCTCCTCCTCCTCCTCCTCATCATCATCACTAGATAAATGTGCCTCCTGCACAGATGCACCTCGGGACCGAGTACGTGAAGATGAATCCTCACTAGAATAACTACCCTCACTATCACTCTCCTCAACCACAGGCTCCTCAATCACGACTTTCTTGTCGTGAATCTTTTTGCTCCGTTTATCTGCCTTAGCCGCAGCCGCTCCTCGGCCTTCCTCTTTCTATTAGAGGCCGTCGCAGGTTACGTCCCTACAAAAATTAAATAAGAGACAGTTAATATTCAAGAACCAGTTGACATTTCGTGTGCCAATACAGAAATGTTGGTGACATTTCGTATGTGTTCATACGAATGGTCACCAACATTCGGTATTGTGCATACGAAATGTAAACTGATGAATCAGTTTACATTTCGTATGCCAATACCCGAAATGTTGGTGACCATTCGTATAAACACATACGAAATGTCACAACATTTCGGGAGCAGACATCTAAATGTAAACTGATGAATCAGTTTACATTTCGTATGCCAATACCCGATATGTTGGTAACCATTCTTATGTATTCATACGAAACGCACGCCGACAACTTCAAATTTTAGGCACACAAATTCGTATCCGATTCAAACAAAAAACCCAAATTAATGTTACGAAATCGCAATTAGAATCATTTAGGATACGTTTAAACAACATTAAGCATTATATAATCCATTTTAGGCATAAATTTGTTGTTGGGTTTCAAATTTAAAATCTAGGTTAAAAATAATTACTTTTGGAGCGGCGGAAGAAGTGACGGACTTTTCACCGGTTTTAGGGAGGTTTGTCTTTATCGGCGGTGGTGGTCGGCGTCGTTCGTCGAGTGAGAGAGAGAAGAGAGAGCGTCGTTGTTTTGCGTAGGTTTTGAGAGCGAGAGAGAGAATAGAACAGCGGCGTTTGAAATGGAGAGGGAGGGGAAGAATTTTTTTTTTAAAAGTATTTATATGGGCATTTTAGTAATTTCATACTGCCTTGCATAAATGGTGCCTTGTATATAGTACTACCCTCCTTATAGATGGAAAAAAAAATCTTGGAGAAGGGAGGGAATAGTAATTTGGCTAAAGGCAGAGGGTCCCGATAATTGGCCCTGAAAATTTTAGGTTAAACGGAAAAGCCACAAAAAAAAAAGGAAAAAGGAAAAAGGAAAATCTCCTCAAAGATAATATTTCGGCCGCCGGGAAAACTTGAAACCGGAAAAGGAACTTCGATTTCATGTATTACTGTATTAATTTTAGGGTTTCAGAAAAATGAGTTAGTCTCATACGACGCCGACACGCATTTGATCTTCGGTTGCCTCCTCATTAATCTCGGCAGGGAATTCTCCTCCGGTATATACATAAACGAATTTATGATTATTTTTTTCTAAGAAAATCTATTCATGTTACTATCATAAGTATAAAAATGATTGTCACTATTGTTTGTTTGTTGATGACTTGATGCACTGAGGTTGTGTGATTGCATATACATAGCAGAGGGCCTGATCTTATATTTTTTGTTGTATGTTCATGCATAAATGATTCTCACCTATTCATTGATTCCATGCCACCTTCCTATACTTAGATTTATGTTAGTCAACCCCAAGCTGTTGCTATAAATGAATTATTATAATAGGGATATTGATTCTAATGAATATGCTGATGACTTGTGGTGTTTTTGATTGACTAAAGAGAGAAGGATATTTGGGTTAGTAATTCTTCCTTAAGGGATTTATTTCGTCGTTTATATCGTCTTTCTTTGGTTCAGTGAGCACCTATTCTGAATTCCGGGTGCTTGGGGAGAATCGGGATATAATTTTTGAAACTTCCATTTCTTTTCGCAACCTAAATGATAGAGAGTATGTCGATGTTGGTGCTCTTCTTTCTTCTTAATCTTCGGTCCGTTTGTCGGAAAATTTCGATTCTCGGGTTTGGATTTTAGAGGGCTCAGGAACTTATTCTTGTAAATATTTTCCAACGGTTAAGTTGCTCCTTTGGTGACCATAAGGTCACGGGTTCGAACCTTGGCGAACAGCCTCTTGGCAATTGTCAGGGGAAGGCTCTAGCAAATGGTTCCCTCTCCCAATCCCCGCTAGGCGGGTAGCGCTTGGCGCACCGGGGTTTGCCCTTTTTCTTGATTTGGAGCCCTACTCCATTTTCTTTTCCCCTTGTTTCTTATGTTTGGAAGTCAAAAACCCCTTTCAAGATTCGGGCATGTATGTGGCTTTTAGTTCTTAATAAACTCAACTCCGATGTCAAACTGCAGATTCGTAGACCTTCTAAATGTTTATCGCCGAATTCGCGTGTGAATTGCAAGAACTTAGATGAGTCACATGATCACCTCTTTCTTCATTGTAGCAATTGCTTGGTATCTTTGGAACGAGGTGGCCGGAGAAAGGTGGGTAAGCCCCGGTTCTATTTCTTCTTTTAACATTTTTTTTCTTCACGATGACATATGAGGATTCATGTTAGCCGACTCCAAATTATTTTGGGACTAAGGCTTTTTTGTTGTTGTTGTTGTCAATTAGCAAAGCATCTTTTGTGGGAAAAAAAGTGTTATCTCTAGCTTCTCTTTGGGTATATGCCAATGGTGCCTTCAAAGGTCTATCACTAAATGATTTGAAAAGAGATTGAGTAGTAGCGATTTCTTAATGTAGTTTTATGTAATCTTTTCTAATTATTTTCTTTTTCCATTTCAGATGGATTCGTTGTCCATACTTGTGCACTTTGAGTTTTTTATAATATATTTTTTTTCTTATAAAAAAAAGATTATATTATATTCTGTGAGAAGCAGGGTAAAGTGACAACATGTTATGGTTTGTGTACAACACAATCAGCAAGTTGGAAAGGCCGAGCGCGAGAGGAAGAAATGGAGTGAGAGAGAATGCAAGATTTGGAGGAGAGGGAGTCCGTCTGCTCTTTCACTAAGATATATCTTGAATTTAGGGAACTTGAATATTTCTCATTGGTCATGTAGCAGGTGAATTGGTTATTCATTTGTGAAAAATCTATAGGTTTGTCCATCATGGGGAGTGCGCACTCAAGGTGTCATTTGTAAGCGCCCCGTCTTTGTTTAGAGCCTAGGCCATTAAGTATCAGAAACAACTCTCTTATGTGATTAGGTCCCATATTTCAGTAAGAGCTTGTCAAAGAGTTTTGGATGTTAGGGAACATACGCAACTCTCTTATGTTATTAGGTCTCATAAGTCAGCAATAGCTTGTGAACCTAACATTTGTTTCCAACAAAAGCCTCCTTTTTTACTTTTTTTTTTCTTTTCAAAACGAGCTTTGGGTCATTGTTTTTAAAGCAATGATCTCGAGTGATATCCACTGCCTTGGTTCTATTAGAAGGTTGTTCCCTTGTATCAGCATGGAATCCAGAACTTTATGCAATGTAAATATTCAGGAAGGGAACTCCACGAGGCGCACCCCCAAATATTATGACTGAATTGATCCCGTGGCACAATATATTTTGGGTATGTTTGTTACAAGGGGATGTTGATCTGGAAATTAGGGATGAATTGCCTACTAAAGTGAGTTTTGATGACTTTAGATTTAATCAAGACATTGTACCTCCATCTCCATCTGATTGTTTGAACTATTACTGCCATTTTATTGACAATCCTTGAAGTTAATCGACTGTATCATCACGGGTGGTTTTTGTTTTTGCATTAAAGAACCTTTACTAAGCAAAACTCTTCGTTTATGGTTAAGGTACTTGGAACACTTTGTTTTAACAGCCTGCTTTACTTGGAAAGCGTGATTGTGTACTTTTCTTTAACTAGATGGCTATTAGTTTCGGAAGAAGCAGTATATGTGGGTATAAGTGTACAACTTGTAGGAAAATACTCTGTAGTATTTAACTTGTCATCTTTTCTTGCATAGGAATTATTTTGGGTTTATGATATGAAGACAACTCTTGCCCTTGAATCATAAACTAGGCCTTTCTGTTTAGATACTCTTTTCTGGCAGTCAATGTTTTCTAGGGCACAAGCCTGCCTTTTCACATTCAGGAAAATA
Source organism: Adenophora triphylla var. japonica (assembly GCA_022495995.1). NCBI lineage: Eukaryota > Viridiplantae > Streptophyta > Magnoliopsida > Asterales > Campanulaceae > Adenophora > Adenophora triphylla. The sequence goes on along the minus strand of JAFEMH010004315.1, from coordinate 152,159 downwards.
CTTTCTTAATTTTCATGGAGTATTCATTGAATTTGCAGATGTGCTGAAGATTAGCTGCGTCATCTTTGTAGAAAGATTTTCAGACTATAAATGGGTGCGCCGAAGCAGAGGTGGACAGCAGAAGAAGAAGCTGCTCTTAAAGCCGGAATAGCGAGGTATGGGGCTGGCAAATGGAGCACTATTCTCAAAGATCCAGAGTTCAGTACTATCTTGGCCGCCCGTTCAAATGTGGACCTAAAGGTGTAATGTCATTTCTTAGGCATGCTTAATCTGTTGAGAAAGATTAGTTTATTCTGTTCGGTTGTCTGCATCACTCTGGCTGTGTGTTGCATTTCAAAACCTTACAATCTTGTTATGCTGTATTGTTGTTTCTTCTTTGTCAGCAATCAAATTTAGTTATCATTATGCTTTGAAACAGGATAAATGGAGAAATATGAATGTAATGGCAAATGGATGGGGATCCCGGCAGAGGGCTAGGCCTGCTCCAAAAAACAATCAGCCAATTCCCAAGCCCAATGACACTTCTATAGTTCCTTTTGTTAATGCTGAATGTGATATGGAAATTGACATGAAGCCCCTTTCAATATCTGATGGATCTCTGCAAAATGGGAGTTCTCAGAAACCAATTCCAAGGTCACATTACTTCTTTGATGACACCCTTCCCTTTTCCAGATATTGCTTCCCCCACTGTTGGAATTCACTTTACTAGTTCTATTTCCCAAATAACCCTGATGAATGGACTTTACCCGTATCATGTTACTCTTGCACATCTACCATTCCTGGGTGGCCCAGACATCTGCAAAGTCTGAAGTCATTTTAAAGTTGCTGCTTCTGAGAAACAATGAACAGGACACATTCTCATTTAACATTCCATCATACGTCTTTCTATGGTGTTTCAAACCTAGTTTTAGCCCTTTTGGGCATTTTCTAAATGCCACAGTAAAATGTTTTTATTTTATCTAATGTAATCACCATAGCCATTGGTTCTGTTGACTGATCCTTGAACTCAATGCATATAAAGCAGTGCAACTCACATATTTGTAGAGAAGCTTGAGAAGAGTTTAAATAGAGCTCAAATACTAAGAAACTTGGACAACTTTTGAACAAGTTCCCATGACCTCATTCAACTGGCAGAATCTGATAAAAATGTTGTACTGCAGTAAGCTAGTTGAAGTTATACTATTGTGTTCTGATTTCTTATGTGCTCTACTCGCTTGCACAATCATAGGTTGGACAATCTTATATTGGAGACTATAGCCAACATGAAGGAGCCACGCGGTTCTAGCCGAGCTGCCATTGCTGCATTCATTGAGGTACTTACTTGAGGCCATTAATCTTGCGTTTAACTGAAGCTTATGATCCACATAGATGCTACTAAAACTTCTAGACAATTCTGCCATCTTCATGAATTTATTATTGGCAAAATTGACACCAGCTTGGTGGAGATGCTCTTAGATGGTTCTTGAGATTTCCTTCTTTACCTTAGTTTTTCTTTCCTGGAGGATGTTTCAAGATTGTAACACAATAGGCTCTCTGGTACTTAACTTGTTTTTATGTGCTTTGAATTGAGTTCCCCTTTTGTCGTGAACATCATGTTTCTTGATTATAATCGGGATAACAGTTGATAATTATGTCTGGTCAGTATATCCTGGTGCTGGGTAGTCTATACAATCATCATAAATTAGGATATCTGAAAGCCTAGGCCTTGATTACCTCACCTTATACTCCCTTCGTCCCGAAATGATAGTCTCATTTACCATTTTTGTTTGTCTTAAAAAGATAGTCAAATTTCCAATTGGAAATGTTAAAATCATTGAACGCCCAAGATTGCCAACCAAGGAAGGAGGAGAGAGGGAAGGATGAGAGCCAACCAAGCAAGAAGAGGGAGTACAACAACAACAACAACAACAACATTACCCAGTGCCGCAAAGGCTCCCACCCACGGTGGGGTAAGGGGGGTCGGATGTACGCAGCCTTGCGGCCCTTGCCCATGTATTAAAGCACAGAGAGGGGGTAATGGAGTAATAATTAAACCTCACTAAGGTTAGTGATGGTTATGAAAATAATAGGTTGTTAAAATGTTTGAATTGTCAAATGGGACTACATTATGGGGCGGAGGGAGTACTATTTATAGATCCCCTTAATTTGGTTGTGAATCTCAACCTCCTTGCCTTTAACTTAAGGAAGCCACACGTAGCTTGCTTAGAGGGTATCTGCAAGACACTCAACCATTGATTTGCTGTAATTGCAGTTCTTGTTTTTCGTCTTATCCCTTTTCAAGTTTGACGCAAATAGCTCCTATTCTGTAGGGGAAATATTCTGCACCTATGGACCTAGAAAGGCAGTTGGCAGCAGAGTTGAAACTATTGACCGAAAGAGGAAAATTGATTAAGGTTATTGTGCTGTTCTCATTTTATATCCTATTGTCATACCAGAGTCTAATTTTGAAATTGGATGGTAAAGGTGCTATTTCATGTTGACAGGTAAAACATCTGTACAGGATTGCTCCAATTTCATCATCTTTTGGTTTGAAAAAGGACACTTCCCTATTGCTCCTGGAGCAAAATTTGAACAATTCCCCAAAGGCAGAGACAAATGCTGTTAGAGTTCTTACAAAGGCCCAGATTGATGCAGAGCTAGAGAAGATGAGGAGCATGAGTGCACAAGAGGCTGCTGCAGCTGCTGCCCGTGCAGTAGCCGAGGCAGAAGTTGCTATTGCAGAGGCTGAAGCCGCAGCAAGAGAAGCAGAAGCAGCAGAAGCTGATGCGGAAGTAGCAAAAGTTTTTGCTGCTGCTGCAATGAAGGCATTGAATCGTCCAGCACTTTGTACATGGTAAATTTGCCCTCTTCCTATAATCTGCAACAATGTTAACCTTATTTTTGCCTTATGTCCCCCCTTTATGAGTGGCTTTTAAAACTTAACCTCATCTTCTTCCCTTTGCCATGCAGACTGCCAGAATTTGATAATGTCTCTACACAGGCTTCAGGTGAAATGCACATTGGGCTTCAATCAACATCTTGCAGCCGTCTTTTGGTAGTATGTCTTCATTTTGGACACGACAAGTTTGTAAATTTTTGGTTAATAGCCCGGAAATAGTAGTTTTTTCTGGTGAGGTATACAATGGAGCGAAAAGAGAGCTTAGAATTTTCGAGATGTAGTTAGTCTAACATCTCCCGTTTTGATTGGATATTGATCCTCAGTTTTAAGGTGGAATGAAATGGTTATCTTTTGTGAAATGGAGCTGGGAACTTGCAGTTTATTTCATCTGCATTTGTTAACAACAATTTATGAACCTTAAGTTATCCTTTCATTTCCTACCATGCAGTGTTCATGGTTCAACAAAGCCTTTGTAAATCTAACATGGTTGTAGAATGTTTTGTTGGTTGAACTCTCTCTCTCTCTCTCTCTCTCTCTCTCTCTCTCTCTCTCTCTCTCTCTCTCTATATATATATATATATATATATATATATATATATATATATATATATATATATGGCTATGTATGACTAGGCTTTGCAATTTTGACGCGTTACCCACTAATCCGCGTTACTCACTAATCCGCACGACTCAACCTATTAATTACCTGTCCCAACCCAACCCGTTTAAGTTAGTGGGTTGAAACGGGTTACTCGTTGCATTCCTTTAAGGTTAACAGGTAGGTCGACCCGATCCTTTAAGGTTAACAGGTAGGTCGACCCGACCGGGCCCTTTTCAACCCGTTTAGTCTGTGAACACAAATAGCCAGAATTAATAAATTTAACGTACTCGGATTAAAAAAATAAACGATCGACCAATCTCAAACCGCCAACCCGACCCATTTGATGTGTTAAGTTTAATGGGTGGTAGCGGTTCAACCCGTTTTAACCCGATAAACCGTCACAACCCGATCCGACCCAATCCGCACATTTTGACAGGAGTTGGTAATCTTAAATACAGTAGTGAAGACAACGAGAACTGAACATGGTATGGTTTAGACAAAAATACAAACACTTGGAGTGCGTTAAGCAAAGGGCTCATAGTCAACACATACCCTATACTTTCTTCCTAATTAGTCATATCCCAATTGCAAACAGCCCAAATCCAATGCAATTAGCAAACAGAGTGCCATTCATAAAATAAGTTCAAGATATGTGCATGTAAATTAAATCCGTTTGTATCCACCATTTCTGAATATTCCCTTTTTTCCGAAATGATCTTCCTACTTTTTTTTTTGTTGGTTTGGTTGTTAATACGAAGGTGTTTTGAACAATAATTTTAGACTAATTTAATTATCGTAATGAACATCTAATAATTATAATAGCGTATCAATAACAAGTTTTAATTCTTCAAGATAATGAAATTTTTCTAAAGTTATCACTCAAAAAACCTTCCTAGTGACAAATAAAAAAGTTGGAAAATCATTTCGGGACGGAGGGAGTAACAAAAAGGATGAGAGAAATTGTCCTTCGAATTGAAGAAGTTGTGTTCACTGGGAAGAACGTTAACAGCGGAAGAAGAACACTCAATTTGGGGCAGAGGGAGTACATAAATTATCTAAAGTAAAAGTTTCAAAAAGTCGGAGGGGGGGGGGGAAGAACATTCAATTTGGGGCAGAGGGAGTACATAAAAAAAGCGACACCAAGTCACCAAGTCATACCAGACAGTCATCTGACTACATCATATAAATATGACTTCTCCCTCAAGGCAGAAGGTAAGTCACTTGAACTCAAGCCAAATTCCATATTCCATAGCTTCATCTCCATCACTGTGTTCTTATCCTCACGCCGGAGCCTCATCACCGGAGACCCCCCCCCCTCTGCTTTGAGCCAACGGTTTTCTTTCTCATTCTCAGGTTAAGGAGATCGAGTCAAGCCAGATATCCGACCGCCTTCATCCTTGAGCCGGACCACCGTTGCATATCCGTTTCTATTGGTAGCATCAGTCAGGGCTTTCATTGTACATTAATCAAGTGTCATAGGTTGTAACAAAACAGTGAATCATTATCATGAGCAGAAGAAAAATTTCGAGCTTCAAGTAGCTATGCAAGTGTAACAACTTCAACCACAGATAGGAATAACATTATTCCTTAAAACTCTTGACTATAGCCTGTTGTAAGGGTTCTTCAAATCCCAAATTGAACATCATGTGTACGCAACCACAAGGTGCTACAATGATGTTGCTTTTAAAGGAGAAACAATAGTGCAAGAAAAGGAAGGTGAAGCAGTAAACAAATCCTTAAACAACTGATGGGCAAGTCCAAATCAGTGGACGCAAGCATCCTCTACTATGGAAACCCAACCTCATACAAGCACGTAAAACGTGCTCTGACTTTCTTATGATCTTGGCCAGCCTTATGGCTTCACCTTATATGATACAACCTTTTAGAGCTAAACTTCCGCTTACAGACATTCGACTCCATATTGAAACATAGACCGCAAAATGCTTGAGGTTTTCATTTTCAATGCTCACTTGCGATGGATAATTATAATGGGGGAGGGGGGGGGGCAGGTGATGTTACGAAACGACCATTAGGTCTCACAAGTTCTCAAAATAATCAAAGGCAAAACGTGAAAACAATTAAACTACCTGAGAAAAATCAACGTTCTAACTTTTAACACATACTCCCTTCGTCCCATTTCAAGCCATGATGGTGAAGGTGGCACGCAAATTAAGGAAAAAGATAAGTGAAGAAAGTGTTGTGAGTGTAAAAGTAAAATAGGAGAGAGAATGAGTGAAGGGAATAGTAAATTTGAAAAGTGTTGTGAATATAAAAGTGAAATAGGAGAGAGAATGAGTGGGTGAAATAGTAAATATTCTTTGCCATTTTAGGAAAGGTGAAGCTTTTAACGGGACACCCGTTTTAGCAAAAGGTGAAGCTTGAAAGGGGACGGAGGGAGTAAACTAATAACCTAAAGAAAATAGTAAATGATATGCATTCTGAAAATACCCGCCGAGAAGCTAGATTTTTTCATGTAAGCAAACCAGATTCCCCCAATCTCATGGTGGGTTGTTTCATCAAGGCTTTACTAATTTCACTGATTTGATTTGATCATCTGAGAAGAACACACTTAGGCTCCGTTTGTCTGGGGGAAAACATTTTTCGGAAAATGTTTTCCCAATTTTTCGGTATTTAGTAAACACCAGAAAATGAAGTCAATGGAAAATGAACTTGATTTCTAAGGAAAATGACTTCCTAAGGAAGTTGTTTTCCGAAAAATGTTTTCTTAAGATTCACCAAACATCGGAAAATGTTTTCCGGAAAGCATTTTCATTTTCCGAAAAATATTTTCAAGAAATAATTTTTCAGGGTTATTTTCCGTGAAACAAACGCGACTTAGTCAAATTTCATTACGCAAGAATTACCATGTGAACAAATATTTTTTCATTTCCAATCCTCAAAAGAACCTAAAGTTGATTATTTAAGATTGAAACAAGTAGAAACTGATATAAGCTAAAAATTGATCAAAATTATTGAAAATAAAATCATTCCATTACCACTGTAGCACCCAAATCGTTGAGCTTGGCCATAATCGATTCACCTTCCTCCTTAGTAATCCCTTTCTTCACTGCAATTGGCGCTTTCTCCACCAAATCTTTAGCTTCCTTCAACCCCAAATCAGTAAAAGCCCTAACTTCCTTAATAATCTTGATCTTCGATGCCGCATCAAACTTCTCGAGCTTTACATCAAACACGACCTTGTCGGCAGCCTTGGCGTCCGGCGCGGGTGCAGCGGCAGAACCAGGGCCCGCTGAGCCGAGGCTAGTGACGGCGGGACCGTACTTGTTGAAGCACATTTTGTAGCTGAAGAGGACGGAGTAGTCATATTTTTCAAGCTTGTTGAGACTAAGTAACTCATCGGCGACTCGTTCAAGCTTTTGAGTTTGAGGTTCCGTGGCGGTGGCGAGGCTCCGGGTTGCGGTGGCGAGGAAGGAGATCCTGGCAAGGGACTTGGAAGGGATTTTCGAGATTACTGAGGTCATTTTTTGGATCAAGGTTTTAATCATCCATTTGTTGGGTTTAACCAGTAGCTTCAAAATTGTAGGAGGGTGGTGTAAGCATTTTGAGCATTATAAGTAATCTATAGTATAAATTAGAAAATTTGAGTGGTGTGCTACATTACTAGTACTAGTACTAGTACTGTGAATAGTTTTAAGGGGCAAAATTTTCATTTTGCACTCATACATTTGTCTCTTTCCCATTTTGCTCTTGAAAAAAAAATTTAAAATAAAATTAAAAAAAAAACACCCGTATTCTTGGACACTGACATGTACTAGTTGCTTATAAGTTATAAGAAGGCCTTTGGTTGGAGATTTGATTTAGGATAAACATTTTTAATCGAGATATATTAGGCTATTTTATAGCAGCGGACATTTTGTTGGCAGTTGTACGTCTTCGCCAAAATTTTCATATTTGGGATGAGTGTCCAACTATTATGGAGCGTCATATTGTTAAACTTTATTAATGAAAGTGCTATTTTGTTTGTTTCCAAAAAAATAGTAATAATAATAAACGACGTCGTTAGAAACCAATTTCTCCTATGTTTTAAAATAAATGTCACATTTTTTTTATGTTAATAAGAATGAACTTTTGAAATAATTTTAGATTCATTTAATTATGATGATAAAAATTTAAAAATTATTATTGATAATATTTAGGAAAATCGCACAAAAAATCACTGAAATATACTCATTTTTTTTCGTTTTGCCATAAACTCATTTCCGTTGCAAACAACACATTCAACTTATTTATTTTTGCATATATTGTCATTATCACTAAATCCGTTAATTTTTCCCATTAAATGATCATATGCAGCACATACGCATCCCCATCCCCTCCCAGACAACGCCGTCACCCATGGCATTCCCCCTCCTCCATCTCTCTCTTTCTCTCCCTAACTTCTTATGTCCCCTTTCCCTGCTCCAACACCAAAATCCGGTAAGCCTCCCCATTGTCGCTGTCGTTTCCCGTTGTATAACCTAGATTCGATCGTCGAGCTCTTAATTCGGCCATTTTAACGCTGCTCCTCTGTACGTTTGAAACAACTTCGACATATATTATTCATCTTCCTTGTCCTTTTCTCTTTGTCTTCTTTCGAATTCAAACCTATATATGAATTTTAAGCCGATTTTACTCGAATTTAGCCTAATTTTAAGCTGATTTTACTTGAATCCATAGATGGGTTTGATATATACTTGGAAGTTATAATGTTCTTGATGATGCAGGAATCGTTCGGATCAGCATTAGTACAGCAATAGGTTGTAATTTGGCTCCTTAGACTTGAAACCATGAACAAACGACTGCCGGGATGGTCTCCGGCTAATACCCTCCGGCGTGATAATGAGATATGGTGTGTATATTGATCAAATTGTATGGAAACAATGTATATCTCAATAGCCAAAATGACGTTACCTTTATCAGTTGAATGTGGACTCATATTTATAGTGTTGTCATTGAATGGATGTTTATAAATCCCGTAAATCATGGAGGGAAAGTAGGTGTAACCGTTTTCGAGAATGTAAGGGGCAGTTACTTACAACGGCGTGGATTTACACGCGTTCGGACTGGTCGAGGTCGCCTAATTGGCTTGAGAAAATTACCTTTTTGGTCCTTAAACTATTTTATTTGGGACCTTTTGTTGGTGTTATGCCCTAGGCCTATGATTGATAGACTTATGTGTTGACATTATTTATTATTATATGAGATGTTTATTATTTGATTATTATATGTTTTGTATATTTGTTTATAATAATCACTGTCCCTAATTATTAAGAGAATAGATTAGTATAATTGTCAATGGATAATCATGTGATGATTATATGCATAAGAGATGCACATTGAAATTATGGGTACTTGTTAGAGAACAAGTGACTGGACATGACCCGCATGAGATTTATGTAATGGTCAAATGTCATACTTAAATCTCATACGGTTACTTCATTTATTTCCTAGACCTGAGACTATCATAACCTTACATATGATGAAAGCCATGTTTGATTTTAGTCAAACGATATCTTAACACGATATCTATAAAGGCTATCATTGGCATGATCGGATTCATGATGGGAAGGATGATAAGTCAAGAAGGAGTTTGTCCCTCGGAAGAGAGATGTTATGCTTGGGCCCCTCGATGAGTGATAATGATGAAAGTGTATGGCCGTACCCCAATATGATTGGAATTATCATTATACTCAAGAATCGAGAAAGCATTGAACAATAACAAGTCGACAAGGACCATGACTTGTGTTCAATATAACATCGTGAGACAAAAAGGGATAAATGGAAGTACACCGTTGGAAACGTGAACTCTTACGTTGCATCATTTGGGTAGACATAATGGCTTGCTAGAGTCCGCTTATGTCTTATGAGGTTCGATATGATCGATCTCATTGCCAACATGATGTAATCCTATTGGGTCACACACAACTAGAATGAATTGGTTAAGCGGAGGAAGAATGATTGAGAGACACGGCCGGCTACTTATGTCACGCGACCTATCAAGCCAATGGCTTGATATACCGCGCGACATAATAGGCCAATACGCGGTATTGACAGCTTGTCTCTCCTAATACGATTAGAAGAGGTATTTACACTATTTTAGTATAAATACAAGGGCTCTGTCAGACCTAATAGCCTAGCCGAAATTTTAAAGCAAAATTCACAATCAAATTCTCTCAATATTCTTCAAGGTTTAGATCTAGCAATCAACAAGAAATTGTTCTTGGATTCATTCAAAGGTGTGGATACCAAAAGAGGGTCTTCGCTCGTTCATCGATCAAGACCTAGAGTTCAAGCAAATTGAAGAACGAAGTTTGTGATTCAATATCACATAATCAAATCGTTCGATAGCTCAAGACCGGAAAGCGTTTCAAGGTTGGTTTAATTCTATTTCATTGGTATTCAAATTAATTGTATAGAACGGATCCTAGGGCTTCTTGGGTTTTATGTTTTTTAATGCTTAATTCCACGCGCATGGACCCGTAAAACCCAACAAAGGGTATCGAGCCCCGTTCGTATGATTAAGTTTGAATTAACATGCTAGGTTTAAGATATAAATTGTTTATATGCTTATTGCATGTTTTGAATGTGATAGAATTTTAATTGGTTATGTGAAACAATGTGAAAATCGTTTTCAATTTATCTTTGAATTAAATCTGTAAAAAGGCCGTTTTATGTGATTTAATTGGGTAATCTGTATTGGTTCGAATGCGGAAATCCGTAACCCGGCCGCCTATGTCGTGCGACATATCGAGCCATGTGGAATTCGGAGTTAAGCGGCATGTTAGGTCGCGCGACATATTAAGCCTCCATGGGCGATGTTGTCACGCGACATAACAAGCCAAAGCTGGCGAGAATCTGTTTGTTCAAATTTTACGCTATTCTATGATTGTGTTTACAATACCGATATGTTAATATGAAAAATCTGGATGTTATAAAATTGAGTTTATAAGTCCGCATAGATTGATTCATTGATATACATGATTAATTGATTAAAATATGATTTTAATAATTATTGCAATGTATATGAAAATCTGGATGTTATAAAATTGAGTTTATAAGTCCATGCTAGATTGATTCATTGTTTATGCATGCTTAATTAATTTAGATGTGTTTTATTAATTATTGCGATGCATGAATTATTTGTTCTTAATTGTTAAGAATTATTAAATTAGATGTTTAGTTGAAACATGATATTTAGTTTCCTAATATGTTTAGATTTAGACATTGTAAATTTTGGATCTTATGATTGTTTATGGAAACAAGTCATAAATACGCGAAATTTAAAAGGAAGCCGATTGTTTATAAAAGGTAAGGATTATGTTGCCTAATCGTAGTTGATTTCTAATTATGCATGTCTAGGAGAGTTACGTCTAAGGAAGAGTTGGGTACTTAAGAAGTCCTCGCGGCTCACCTATCTTCCTGGGAACTTACCTGGTGCATGATTTTGACTATCTTTCTGATATGCTTATAATTTACCTTTAAAGAACCTTCATTTAACTTTTAAGTTCTTTATGCCAATTCATGATTAAAAACACTTGAGACCATTCGGATAGTTTTGGGTGGGCTTGCCATAGCAAGGTGCTTTGATTCTATTCGAATGCGAGCAAGATGAGGAAATGGTGGTTCCTATACGTTTTAAAGTGAATGAACTTAATTGGGTTATCAAAATGGTTTTGGACCCAAGGCATAAGATGAGATTAAAATATGCCTAGACATATGATGTCTTGAATTGATCTCATAAAAGATCTAAGAGTCATATATGTGATATGATTGATGTTTTATACCTAATTAATTTAATTTTGAGTGGTTTGCCATAGCAAACTTGAAATTGAATTAAAGTTGGATCTTAGCCCATTAAATGTATATTATGCTTATTTGCATTTGAAGGTGTATAATTTAGTGGGAGCATTTATTTAAATGCACTATACTTCTCATATAATATGTTTACTTATATGTGTTCATATTTTATGTATATCTTTTTGTAGAATAAATGGCATCAAACAATAATCACTTTTCACTGCGATCTGTCCTTGAGAAGGAAAAGTTGGAAGAGAATGGTACAAACTATATGGATTGGATCCGTAGTTTGAGAATTGTTCTCAAACAAGAGGAGAAACTGTACGTTCACCGAACCTATTCCACCTGAACCTGTCGCCAATCGCTAGGGCAATAAGGGAACAATATCCGAAGCACAAGCGTGACTCTACGAGATGTTAGTTGCCTTATGCTCTCCGCCATGTGCAAGAGTCTTCGAAGAATCTTGAGCACTTGGGGACGGTCGACTTAAACAATCGGGCGATGGAAATGTTCCAAATTCAAGCTAGGCAAGAAAGGTACAACACGGTTGCATCCTTGACCTCATGCAAGATGAGTGAAGGACAAGCCGTTGGTCCCCATGCTCTCAAGTTAAAGGGCCACATTGAGCATCTTGAAAGGCTCGGTTTTCCAATTAGCCAAGAGTTGGCTACCGACATAATACTGAATTCATTACCTAAAAGTTTTAGTCATTTCATAATGCACTATAACATGGGTGGAATGAATAGAAACCTTCCGAGTTAGTTCAAATGTTGACTCTTTGCGGAAACTAGTATTGTCGAGAAGAAGACCGATCAAGTGCTAATGGTTAACAAGGGAAAGGGTTCAAGGGTAAAGGAAAAGCAAAGGTTGCTAATCCTAAGGCAAAGGTTGCCAAGCCCAAAGAGGCTTCCAAGCCTAAAGAGGCTAAGAGCCTAAGTCCCAAGAGGACGCAATGTCTGCTTCCATTGCAATGAGATTGGACATTGGAGGAGAAATTGCGCAAAATACAAGGAAGCAGCGAAGAAGAGCAAAGGAGTTGCTTCAACTTCAGTATCTTTGTTATAGATATATTCCTATCTACTTCTAGTTCTTGGGTATTGGATACCGGATGTGGAACTCACATTTGTTTAAATGTGCGGGTCTAAAGAACGAAGGATGCTTAAGGAAGGTGAAGTGGACCTACGTGTGGGGAATGGAGCAAGAGTTGCTGCATTAGCCGTAGGAACTTATGAAGTTACTTTACCTAGTGGACTAATACTTGTTTTGAACAATTGTTATTACGTTCCGGCTTTAAGTAGGAATATTATTTCGATTTCATGTTTGGATAATGAAGGTTTTAATTTTCTTATACGTGATAAGAAATTTTCTATTTACAAGAGTGATATGCATTATTGTCCTGTTTCATTCAATGGCCTTTATGTTCTTGATATTGAAAATCGTGATAATGATGTCTATAACATTAACAAGAAATCTAAACCCAATGATGTAAACCACACTTACTTATGGCATTGTCGTCTTGGCCATATAAACGAGAAACGCATTTCTAAACTCCACAAAGATGGATTTTTGGACTCACATGATTATGAATCATATGAGACATGCGAATCTTGTTTACTTGGCAAGATGACCAAGGACCCATTTACCAAAACCGGTGAAAGGGCGGGCGACTTATTAGGACTCATACATACCGATGTATGTGGGCCTATGAGTAGCGATGCTAGGGGAGGATTTCGGTACTTCATAACATTCACCGATGATTATAGTAGATTTGGATATGTTTATCTAATGAAACATAAGAGTGAATCGTTTGAGATATTTCGAATATTTCAAAATGAGGTGCAAAATCAACTTGGCAAAACTATTAAGGTACTTCGATCCGATCGAGGTGGTGAATATTTGAGCCAAGAATTTGACAGATCATCTTAAGAGTTGTGGAATCGTTTCGAACTCTCTCCACCCGGAACACCACAATGGAATGGTGTGTCTGGAAAGGAGGAATAGAACTTTGTTAGACATGGTTCGTTCTATGATGAGTCAAGTTGAGCTTCCTTTATCCTTTTGGGGACATGCACTAGAAAGCTGCCGTTTCACTATAAACAGAGTTCCTACCAAATCGGTTCAAAAGACCCCATATGAGATGTGGCATGGAAGAAAACCTAGTTTGTCTTTCATGAAGATTTGGGGTTGTGATGCATATGTCAAGAAGTTAACTTCTGACAAGCTAGCACCTAAATCTGATAAATGTGTTTTTGTGGGATATCCTAAGGAAACCAAAGGATACTATTTCTACAACCGAAACGAGAACAAAGTATTTGTTGCTCGAAATGGTACTTTCTTAGAAAAGGAGTTTCTTCGCAAAGGAACCAGTGGGAGTAAAATAGATCTCGAAGAAGTTCGAGAACCCGAAAACAACATTGAACCAATGGTAGAAACGAACCAAGTTCACAAACCATTGTGGAACCGGTTCAAGATGCACAAGTTCCTCGCCGAAGTGGTAGATCACGATCCGAACCCGAGAGATATGGATTTCTCGTTACGGAAAGTGATGAAGTGGAGTTAATCGAAAATGATGAACCCACTTGCTATCAAGAAGCGATGTCCGCTCCGAATTCGGAAAAATGGCAAGAAGCCATGAAGTCCGAATTACAATCCATGGCTGATAATCAAGTTTGGAACTTGATTGATCCACCCGAAGGTGTAAAAACCATAGGGTGCAAATGGGTTTTCAAGAAGAAAACCGACATGGATGGGAAGGTGCACACCTATAAGGCTAGGCTAGTAGCTAAGGGATATAGGCAGATTCATGGCATAGACTATGATGAAACCTTTTCGCCTGTAGCTATGCTTAAGTCTATTAGAATTTTACTTGCCATAGCCGCACATTATGACTATGAGATATGGCAAATGGATGTCAAAACAGCTTTCCTTAATGGGAAGTTACTTGAGGATGTATACATGATACAACCCGAAGGTTTTGTCGATCCAGAAAATTCTAACAAGGTGTGTAAGTTGCAGAAATCCATTTATGGATTGAAGCAAGCTTCAAGGAGTTGGAATCTACGTTTTGATGAAGCAATCAAGGAGTTTGGTTTTATCAAGAACGAAGATGAACCTTGTGTATACAAGAAAATTAGTGGGAGCGTAGCACTATTTTTAGTGTTGTATGTCGACGATATCTTACTCATTGGAAATGACATTCCTGCACTAGAGACTGTCAAGTCTTGGTTGGGAAAGTGTTTTTCAATGAAAGATATGGGCGAAGCCGCATATATCCTTGGTATCAAGATCTATAGAGATAGATCCAAGAGGATGATTGGTTTAAGTCAAAGTACTTACATTGACAAAGTCCTTAGAAGATTCCAAATGGAAAATTCTAAAAGAGGGAATTTGCCAATGTTGCATGGTATATCTCTTAGCAAGAATCAATGTCCAAAGACTAATGATGAGCGAAAGAGAATGAATGGTATTCCATATGCTTCGGCAATTGGGTCTATCATGTATGCTATGTTATGTACTAGACCCGATGTCTCGTGTGCTCTAAGCATGACGAGTAGGTACCAATCGGATCCCGGTGAACCACATTGGATAGCAACAAGAATATCCTCAAGTACTTACGAAGAACTAAGGATGCATTCTTGGTCTTTGGAGGAATGGAAGAAGATCTTGTAGTCAAAGGCTACACGGATGCTAGCTTCCAAACCGACAAAGATGATTTTAGATCGCGATCTGGATTTTTGTTTATGCTTAATGGAGGCACCGTGAGTTGGAAAAGTTCCAAGCAAAGTACCGTCGGCGATTCTACAACCGAAGTGAGTACATAGCGGCATCCGATGCGGCTAAGGAAGCGGTTTGGATCAAGAAGTTCATTAGTGATTTGGAAGTCGTTCCAAGCATCGAGATCCTATTGAACTTATCATGTGATAACAATGGTGCCATTGCACAAGCAAAGGAACCAAGATCACACCAGAGATCCAAACACATACTTCGACGTTTCCACATTATCCGCGGAGATATGTGAAAGGGAAGACGTTAAGATATGCAGAGTAGACAGCGATGACAACGTGGCGGACCCACTAACTAAGGCTCTCTCACAAGCTAAACATGATGGTCATGTTAGGTCCATGGGTATTCGATACATGGTAGATTGGGCCTAGTGCAAGTGGGAGAGGCTTGTTGGTGTTATGCCCTAGGCCTATGATTGATAGACTTATGTGTTGACGTTATTTATTATTATATGAGATGTTTATTATTTGATTATTATATGTTTTGTATATTTGTTTATAATAATCACCGTCCCTAATTATTAAGAGAATAGATTAGTATAATTGTCAATGGATAATCATGTGATGATTATATGCATAAGAGATGCACATTGAAATTATGGGTACTTGTTAGAGAACAAGTATTTGGACATGACCCGCATGAGATTTATGTAATGGTCAAATGTCATACTTAAATCTCATACGGTTACTTCATTTATTTCCTAGACTCGAGACTATCATAACCTTACATATGATGAAAGCCATGTTTGATTTTAGTCAAACGATATCTTAACACGATATCTATAAAGGCTATCATTGGCATGATCGGATTCATGATGGGAAGGATGATAAGTCAAGAAGGAGTTTGTCCCTCGGAGAGAGATGTTATGCTTGGGCCCCTCGATGAGTGATAATGATGAAAGTGTATGGCCGTACCCCAATATGATTGGAATTATCATTATACTCAAGAATCGAGAAAGCATTGAACAATAACAAGTCGACAAGGACCATGACTTGTGTTCAATATAACATCGTGAGACAAAAGGGATAAATGGAAGTACACCGATTGGAAACGTGAACTCTTACGTTGCATCATTTGGGTAGACATAATGGCTTGCTAGAGTCCGCTTATGTCTTATGAGGTTCGATATGATCGATCTCATTGCCAACATGATGTAATCCTATTGGGTCACACACAACTAGAATGAATTGGTTAAACCTGAGGAAGAATGATTGAGAGACACAGAATCGGTTACTTATGTCACGCGACATATCAAGCCAACGGCTTGATATACCGCGCGACATAATAGGCCAATACGCGGTATTGACAGCTTGTCTCTCCTAATACGATTAGAAGAGGTATTTACACTATTTTAGTATAAATACAAGGGCTCTGTCAGACCTAATAGCCTAGCCGAAATTTTAAAGCAAAATTCACAATCAAATTCTCTCAATATTCTTCAAGGTTTAGATCTAGCAATCAACAAGAAATTGTTCTTGGATTCATTCAAAGGTGTGGATACCAAAAGAGGGTCTTCGCTCGTTCATCGATCAAGACCTAGAGTTCAAGCAAATTGAAGAACGAAGTTTGTGATTCAATATCACATAATCAAATCGTTCGATAGCTCAAGACCGGAAAGCGTTTCAAGGTTGGTTTAATTCTATTTCATTGGTATTCAAATTAATTGTATAGAACGGATCCTAGGGCTTCTTGGGTTTTATGTTTTTTAATGCTTAATTCCGCTGCGCATGGACCCGTAAAACCCAACACCTTTTAGTCCCTGAACTATTTTCTAAGCCTTTTTTATCCTTGAACTATTTTAATTGGGACCTTTTAGTCCTTCCGTTAAAACTTCCGTCCATTAACCGTTAATGGGACCTTTTCATAAAGTGTTCTATAGGCCAGTGACCTTTTAGATACTTAACTCTGTTGTGAAACTATTTCTTTATTTTATTTTTACAAATTTGAACATTCATTTAGGGACGGAGGAGTAAACAAAAATGTAAAAATATTGAACAGTACGTTCATTTTGAAACTATTTTTTTATTTGCAAATTTGAACATTCACTTAGGGACGGATGAGTTGCAAAAAAAAAAAAAAAAAGTAAAAATTTTGAACGGTATATTCATTTGGAGCTATTTTTTTTTCAAATTTAAACATTTAGGGTCTGAGGCGTAAAAATAAAGTAATTTTGAACAGTTGTTGTATGGGTTGACATAAAATTTTAGCTTATTTGGTTCAAATTACTTTGTTTTTGGCTACGCACCTTCGTTCCTAAATGTTCAAATTTGAAAAAAAAATAGTTTCAAAATGAACATACTGTTCAAAATTTTTACTTTGTTTTTTTTTTCTACTCATCCGTCCCTAAGTAAATGTTCAAATTTGAAAAAGAAAAAATAGTTTCAAAATGAACATGTACTGTTCAACATTTTTACTTTTTTTTACTCCTCCGTGCCTAAATGAATATTCAAATTTACAAAAAAAAAAGTAAAAATGTTGAACAGTACGTTCATTTTGAAACTATTTTTTCATTTGCAAATTTGAACATTTACTTAGGGACGAATGAGTAGAAAAAAAAAACAAAGTAAAAAATTTGAACAGTATATACATCTTGGAACTATTTTTTTTTTCAAATTTGTAAAAAAATAAAATAAAAAAATAGTTCCACAATGGAGTAAGTACCTAAAAGGTCACTGGCCTATAGAACTCTTTACGAAAATGTCCCAATTAACGGTTCATGGACGGAAGTTTTAACGGAAGGACTAAAAGGTCCCAATTAAAATAGTTCAAGGATGAAAAAGACTTAGAAAATAGTTCAAGGACTAAAATGTCCCAATTAAAATAGTTTAAGGACCAAAAAGGTACTTTTCTCAATTGGCTTAGGTCGCCAAGAATTCGTGCCTTGGCCAGGCATAGATTATACAAGGGATAGATCGTAAGTCGGACAAAGTTAGGTCGAGAAAAAGGAAGGTCGTACCATAAGCTTGGTCTACTGATCTAGTTGGAGGAGTGCACGTATTTTGGGGACGTTTTAATAGGTCTTTTACGCTTTATTGGCCTTTGGGCCTCTTTAGACGTGGGATCGACCCGTTGGGTCTGATCCAATACTTTTATTCCGTTCAGTTTTTATGTTCACTGTTTAAAGATAGAAGCAAATTAGAAGAGAAATTTTGATGGCCAAGCTCTCAATCTTGTCATGTTAATGGCTGTTGGGAATTTTGGGTTTCAATGGAACCTTGGATCTCACCTCAACAGAAAGATCTTTGTTATTAAGTCAATTTAGCAGAGTAACCTAAGTTAATAATATTCCTAATTGGAATTAAATTTATATTAGAATAAATATATTTTCTATTAAATAATGAGATTCGTTAGAATCTTAATATAATTAAAATTTATATAAATAATACGAGTCATCTAGATTACATAAATTTTGAGACAAAAATAATATTCCCTCTCTTTCAGACTAAAAGTTCTACTTTTCTTTTTGCACGCTTCCAGCACTAACCAAGAAATTAAATACTTTGCTTTATTTTCAAAATGACAAATAATGAATAATATTTTGGATATTTATACCCTCTTCCTTTTTTTGTAGAATTACACAAAAAAACATTAATTACTACCCTACTTTTTGATTCTCCACATTTTTATCATGATATCAGGACATGACTTCGATCTTGAAATCATGAATCTATATTTTGAATGACAATTGTCACAACCACGTGTGATAGCCTGACAACTACACAACCACATTAATATCAGTTCCATCATTAAAATGATTAAGTGTCATTAATTTTAAAAACGATGATTAAATGTTGTTTATTATAAAAACGATAATTAAGTTTCGTTCGTTTTAAAATTGCTGATTATGTGTCGTTCACTTTAAAAAAGACAGTTAATGACATTTACTATAAAAACGATAATTAAGTATCGTTCAATTAAAAAAACGATGGTCAAGCATTGTTCACTAAAAACGATGATTAATTTTCGTTCACTATAAAAACAATAATTTATTTTCGTTCACAATAAAATATATTATTATTAACACTTATGAATATTGAAGAAAAAGAAAACATTATATTACCCTCAAGTACGCACAGACAATATACTCTTGCAATTGTGAAATTAAATCAATCAATTTTGGAATTCGTTGGGAGAGAAAGGAGATTCTGTAATTCGTTGGGAGAGAAGGGAGAATCTTGTAATGGTGTTCGGCCAGGTGGTAATCGGTCCGCCGGGCTCCGGCAAGACCACGTACTGCAACGGCATGTCTCAGTTCCTCCGTCTCCTCGGCAGGTAAAATCATCAATATCTCTCCTCTCCCGTGGTTTAACGAATTTTGAATATCAATTTCATGGTGATGCAGGAAAGTTGCTGTTATAAACTTAGATCCTGCTAATGATTCGCTACCGTATCCTTTATGAAATTCTGGATTTATATATTGATAAAAAATCTTACTTTTGAATAATGTCTCTTGTGTAGTGTACTTGTATGCTTTCCTTGAACAATTTCATGTTAGGTATGATTGTGCTATCAATATTGAAGATCTTATCAAACTCAGTGATGTGATGAATGAGCATTCCCTTGGTCCTAATGGAGGTCAGACACAATTGTTCCGCCTATTCGTTTCATACTATGATCAACTTAAATAAGCCCAGGGCACTAATAATTTCATGCTGAATTTTGAAAATTCCAACAAAAACCTCGAGGAGCAAATGCATACTCCCTCCGTCCCATATTACCTTACCCATTTTGCTATTTTGGGCGTCCCACTTTAAAGTCACACTTTCCTAAAAAAGAAACTTTTTAATACTTCTTTATTCATGGGACCCACTTGTCATACTCACAACATTTTTCAAATTTACTATTCTCTCCACTCATTCTCTCTCCTACCCACTCACAACTCCTACTTTAATAACATTATTCCTTATTTTCCGTTCTCAACAGTAAATGAGTAAGCTATTATGGGACGGAGGGAGTATGCTATAGCTGATTGCACTTTTTAATTTGTTTGATTTGGGGAAGAAATATTATATCTGGGATTAAGGAAACTCATTGTTCCTTTGATGGGGTTACTTAACGGACAGATTTTCTTGGAGCTTAATTGTTGTTCTTTTCTCCAACTAGGTCTGGTCTATTGTATGGACTACTTGGAGAAGAACATTGACTGGTTGGAATCCAGATTGAAGCCTCTTCTGAAAGGTTAGTGTACATTTAAGGCACAATACATGGTCATGAGTTTCTCCTCTTGACGTATTTATAATCTTCCACTGTTCTTTCTTTTAGTGGGATCATGCTGATAAATCTTACTTTCCTTCTTGGTTGATTCTGAGATTGTGCTGCTTACAACATTGCACTCATTTTTAAGAACTTCATCGAATTATTGTTTTCTTGCTTATATTGTATGGATATGGATTCTTATCTGTTGTACTCAGTTCAATTTTTTTTTTTTGTTTAATGAGACGAGAATGGTACTATTTCTTGCTGACAGACTTTAATTCCCTTGCAGATCACTATCTTCTATTTGATTTTCCTGGTCAAGTAGAACTGTTTTTCCTTCATTCAAATGCCAAGAAAGTCATTTCAAAACTTATAAAGAATTTGGATCTTAGGGTAAGTGATTATTTCATGTTGCTAAATTCTTCAAATGTGGCAAGTTTTATCTATTATATACTTAGCTGCAACACTAATTCAATTTAAATTGGTTTTGCAGTTAACTGCAGTACACTTAGTAGATGCCCACCTTTGCAGTGACCCTGGGAAATATATTAGTGCATTGCTCCTCTCATTATCAACAATGTTGCATATGGAACTGCCTCATGTTAATGTTTTATCTAAGATTGATCTTATTGAGAGCTATGGAAAACTTGGTAGGAGAAAAGCTTTCAATTGTGTTATCTTTAAACGTTGAAGTTGCCTAACTATCTTTTGCTGGTTATTGTACTGCAGCTTTCAATCTCGAATTTTATACAGACGTTGAAGATTTATCTTACTTACAACATCACCTAGATCAAGATCCTCGCTCTGCTAAGTTCAGGTTGATTATCTATTAACCTTGAAAACAAGCTTACTTGGTTAATTAACAGTTTTCTGATATTGTAATTTTGTCGCTCAAATTTGGATGTCAAAGAACAGAAAATCTCAAGTAGAGTAAAGCTAGTTTGCCATTGGGATTTCATTGTCTTCTATAAATAAAAAATATCATCTATGAGATATCTTCTCCATTATGTTAGCATCTCAAAGATTGGAATAAGTTCCTGGTTGTATATACTCATATATTTGAAAGTTGGTATTATTATTGGAGTTAGAATGTCTATAATGACCTTAATGTCCATTTATCTGATTGTAGGAAACTCACCAAGGAATTGTGTGAAGTTGTAGAAGACTATGGTCTGGTCAACTTTACTACATTAGATATTCAGGTATGTGTGGCTTCCCTTTGTGTTTCTTACTAATTCAGTAAGTTGATGTATGCACTTGAAATTCATTTGTTTTATTTGGCTCTTTTCTAGGACAAGGAGAGTGTAGGGAATCTTGTGAAACTGATTGACAAGACCAATGGTTACATATTCCAAGGCATTGAGGGGAGTGTAGTTGAGTTCAGCAAAGTTGCTGCTGGCCCTGTTGACTGGGATTATTACAGATATCCTTTTCTTATACTGAAAGCTTCTTAATAATTGCCTTTTGTTTCAACTAGATGCTGTTATTTTCTTCTTCACCAACTTACTAGTAAGTTATGAGCATTTCAGTCTCTATCCATCTAACTTCTATACCTATGCACTATTCAAGGACTAATTTTTTAGGTTAATTTAGTTTCCGAAATTCTTATGCACTTTAATGGACAACGGGACACAGTTTGTGAATCCCTAATCTGATGCATCTATGCTATTTATAAAGTGGATGGAGGAGGGGGAACTGCCTCTTGGATTGTTCTCCCTCTTGATCTATTCCGTCTTGGTGTCCTATTTGCTCTCACATACTTGCTCTTGGATTCTCTCACTTCCTATTTTTCTCACATAGGACTAGTTACCTGCATTTTTTTTTTATATTTAATTGTACGTGGTTTCCACTTGGGACTGTATGGGTAACTACTTGAACTCCAAATTCTAAAATTAATATTTAACAGTTATGGAACTTTAGAATTTTTGGCCCATGTATGGGTGTGCCTTGAGATTCTTGTGGGCATTATCCTGGAGTTAGCATGATCTGTTTGAAAACATCTTCTAACGCCCCTTTATTGCGTCACTTCAATTTGATGATTTTACTTGTATGGAGGAAAATTAAACAGCCAATTTTGCCTGCTTAACCAGTAGTATGATTTTGAGTTTTAGACTGTACTTACCTGGCGTCTCTTGATTGTAAGAAAGAGCGCAGAAGCCAATCAATTACACTTAATTGGCCTGTTGAATGTTTTATAATCTTATCTACAGTTTTTCAATTAGCTATCTTACTAGCATTAACTCGGTAGAGGACGCTAGGGCGAGTCTTGGTATGTGTCATGTCAAACCGCACATAAACAATCTACTCCTTGCAAAGAGATTTGGTACCTTTGGCCATATAAAGATGTTCCAGTCCATTAAATGCAGATAGCTCGTTCTATTATTTTTGGATTGATTATGATGTTGATTACAGAGGGCGAGCCTTGGCGCAACGGTTAAGTTGCTCCTTTGGTGACCATAAGGTCACGGGTTCAAACCTTGGCGAACAGCCTCTTGTCAATTGTCAGGGGAAAGACTCTAGCAAATGGTTCTCTCTCCCAACCCGCGGGGTTTGCCCTTTTTTATGATGTTGATTACCGATTTAATGCTGCTGAAACGCAGCTAATATTTACAATGTGATAGTACTAGTATTACCTGCTGTGGGTAGAAGATGCATTTAAAGATCTTCCTATTGGTTGGTCATTGTAATGTTGGTTTTAGATCATAATGCTTCCTACCTTAAGTCCACTACGTGAATGTGTGTACCCAGTGGAGGACCTTAAGCTAAGTATATGTGTGCAAGTGCACCCATTTGAGAAATGTCCTCGTCCCGCCACTGCTTGTACCATGATTCTCCTAAAAGTAGTCATGGTAACTAGTGTTTCTGAGGGACGTGTTAACTGTCTATATTGGGAAATATTTAAATGAAAACATGCATTGGTGGATTGGAAATGACCAAAAAAATTACAAATTTGCTCTTGATCAAGAGCAAATTTGTTTTTTTTGTTTTTTTGTCATTCATTTTGGGACGGAGGGAGTAGTTGATATCAATATTTGAGTAGTGAGATTCCATAGTCCAAGTAAAAAATAGCGATGAAGTGTTTGTTTTACTTGACGATTAGCTTCACAACAGCAGCAGTGCAAGAGAAGTACATGAAAGATGATGAAAATTTCGATTCTGACGATTGACAGGAATAGTCGCTGCTTTCATTTGAGAGGTAAGATTTCACTACTAACACAGCAAAATCATTTGTGTTTTAACGACAATTTAGTGTCCTCTAAAGTCAATGACAGTGTATTTCGTGTTTTTGTTAGCTGAAGATTTGCAGGTTCTTGAAGTTAGATGACAAATAATAGCTGATACCGGAATTTGCCTTGGAACATTCAGAGATTGAAGGCTTCTGTCCTCGCGGCTGACCACTGTTTAAGTACTCCCTCTGCCCCTAAATTAATGTCGTAAAAATCTTCAAATTTTCTTTTGATCAAGAGCAAATTTGAAACTTATTCTGATATTCATTTAGGGAGGGAGGGAGGGAGTGAGTATTTAACTTTTGGCAGTTATATTGGAGAAGTCTTGTCCTGTGTTCATGCCAAACAAAACTGATGTCTTATGAATGTAATTTGGTGACCATAAGGTCACGGGTTCGAACCTTGGTGAACAGCCTCTTGACAATTGTCAGGGGAAGGCTCTAGCAAATGGTTCCCTCTCTCAATCCCCGCTTGGCGCACCGGAGTTTGCCCTTATTTTAGCACTAAGGAGCAGTGTTGTTAGCTTGGATATCTGCGTAAATTTACCATCTTTAGTTTGTCACATTCTCTTGTCATATTTTAAAGAACTACTCAGCTCTCTGGCAATAAGTGTCATAATAGACTTGTCTATGTTTTTAATGAACGTGATTTACTTGTTTGTACATTGCTTGCTTGTATTACGATAAAATTACACCAAAACTATTTTTATTAAAAAACGCAACACTTAGTTTTGGGGCGTACCGAATTTGACCAAATTTCATATTTTTTCCTTCATTGGACTTTTGGAGGCCTGTAATGAGTTGTGGTTAACCCAATTGAAGAGGTGTTTAGTGGGTTAGTGTGTGGTGCTTGCATAGCGGTCGGGCTTCGGGCTCGAGTCGTTACGAATGGTATCAGAGCAGACCCCGGCCTTAAGGCTTGCGAGCTAGCTCGGGGGTACGATCTGGGTATTGATTGACCTTACCAGGAACGGCAAGGGTTTAAGTGGGGGAGATTGTGATATCTCCCATCCCACATCGAAAATATGTGAAAATTTAGTGTAATATATAGAAGACCCATACTATTAAGTATCAAATAATCTATTGGACTTTTGAAAGCCTTCGTTACACTGATATTTGATCAAATCTCGGGAACACTAAATTGAATCCCTTTTCTGTACAATAATATCAGTATATCTGATGTTTATATTCGGATACAAGTGAAATGTTTATATTCGGATACAAGTGAAAGTAAAACAACGGTCACGGTCACTCGGCATCCTGACTACTCCCTCCGTCCCTAAATTAACGTCGATTTTTATTATATATAAAACTTTTTTCGACATTCATTTAGGGACAACGGGAGGAATATATAAAAGCTATTTGGTGAGATTTTCATCCTTTTTCCTTCTTTCTTTCCAAGCTCCCAGTATCTCTTCTGCCGAAGGCAACTTGGT
This sequence comes from Adenophora triphylla var. japonica, assembly GCA_022495995.1. NCBI lineage: Eukaryota > Viridiplantae > Streptophyta > Magnoliopsida > Asterales > Campanulaceae > Adenophora > Adenophora triphylla. The sequence goes on along the minus strand of JAFEMH010004315.1, from coordinate 127,242 downwards.
TCCGTTCGAGTCAACCAAAGTCAACATATCAAGTTCCAACTCATCATCATCAGGATCAAAGTCATCATCAACATCCCAGTCCTGAAGGTCAGTTAACCTCAACTTTTGGTTAATTGGAAGCTCAAAAGGTTCATCAGATGTTAAGTATTCAGTCAAATTCTCCTTCCTTAAGGGACTACCTTTTCCATCAGCATCCGATTTACCCTTTTCAAACTCAGTCAAGAATTCCGAGTCAGAATCATCTTCACTGTCCAAGTCTTCTTCATTGACTTGAAACCCACCCGTACAATTTTCTGATTCCTCGTTGTAGCCATCCGGAAGCAATTCGGCTATGGCATTTGACTTGTTGGATTCACATAAAGAATGCAGTAATCTAGACAAGTTCGAGACGGAGGCTTCCATAGCCATATCACCATTGCAAAGCACATCCAAAAGTTTCTCTAGGTGAGCCCTACTAATTCTACCTCCATATTCCTCAAAAACTCCCATCCATTGCTTTTCACTAACTTGAAAGGGAGCATAAGCCATACTGTTAAGAATAGTTACAGCTCTTTCAACGTCGTTCTGAATTATGGCTTGACATACCATTTCCGTGAAGAATGATGAATGGGGTATTTCACCAGCTTCTAGGATTGCGTCAAACGCATGCTCTAGTAAATGCAACTGCATTTTAGCAAAGAAAGATAATTATCGACTTATATGGGAAGGCATCTTGGTATAAAGGAGGAATTTTTTTTTTTCCTCAAATAATCACTTTTAATTCCCTCAATTTCTCCCACGTCTTTTAGGGTTGGTCAAACTAAACGAGACGTGGACCACTTCTTTCAAAAACAAGCACATCTCGGTAAATACTTTTTGAAGTGATATTTTGGTACACATTTTTAAGAAATGATATTTTGAGAAAAAAAAAATCTATAAAGGAGAGCAGAAAGATAATTTACCTTCCCAGCTCTGGAAGCTTCAACAAGTAGGTACGCATATCTATGTTGATCGAGCTGATAGCCCGAGAAGACCATATCCTTGTAAACATAGTCAAAGTATTCCCATTGGGCTGCACTAGCAGATGCCTCAAGCATTGAACTGTAAGTGTATACATCTGGGCTAAGAGGGTAAGTATCATGGTTTAGTGACACATTATTACCAAAATTTGCACTCTTGGTGTCCTCGAATAACTCTTTGGCTTTGAAAAACAAATCATTCCGACCATAGACCTTAAGCATGGCATTTATAAGCCCAATGTCAGGAGTACAGTGCTCTTTACTCTGCTCAAAGATGAGGGTACAATCGTCAATATATCCGCCATCCATGGAAGACAAGATCATACCAGTGAAGGCGACCGTCAAAGGTTTAGTGAGACGGAGTCTTTTCATCTTCTGAATCTGCATCAAATCGTTAGGACTTAGTATGACTTAGCTAAGTAAAATCAAGAACTGTTTTTGTAAATGATTACTTGAACGGCAGAAGGATTAAGGTCACTATCTTACTCCCTGTACCTAAATGAATGTCCAAATTCAAGAAACTTTTGTCCCAAAATGAATGTCTTTTTTGTAAAAAACTTTGTCCCTAAACATTCTTTTTACCAAATTTTGGCTATTCATTTTATTATCGTAAAACTAAATGTTTAGAAAGTGGATAATGAGAATATTTTTGCATCTTTGCCATTTAAAATGTATGAAAAGCACACATTTTAAGAGTGTCCCTTAAAATGAAATTTGGACATTCATATTTAGGGACGGAGGGAGTATAATGAGGAGAAGGATATTAGGGATAAAGGAACATACCTCGACCATGGCTTCTTTCCACCTCCCATTGTTGCAAAGACAACAGGCTAACTCATAATATACACAGGCTGTTCCAACTCCCCCTCTTTGCTCCATATCCCTGACCGCTTTGACTGCTTCATTGACTTTACCTTCTGCCCAGAAGGCCTTGACAAGTACTAGAAGGTTGCAGGAAAGATACGTGTAATTGTTGTTCAACAACATTGTCTTAAAGAGTAAAGAGTGAAGTAGCAATACCTTTGTAAGTAAGGGCTTGTGGAGCTTCCCCACTTCTGTTCATTTTCCCGAAGTACTCATGCACAAGATTATACTTCCCAGACTGCATCATTACCTTTTAACAAGCATCTCCTGTAAGACTTGAATATATATACAGCTTGAGGATAATCATTTCAGGTAAGAGTATTATGCTACACCATGTACGGGTGTCCAAGTTATAGGGGTAGGAGAAGTGTAGACTCGAGTACAAATATAGTTTTCAGGACAATGCAACGTAGAGTGGATTACAATTATAGTTTGACGATCATTTGTTTTTGTTTTTTATTACTTCATTACTTGGGTGAATTATCTATAATGGTTCCATACAGGCATTTTCCTTAACTTGGTCACTTAACTTTTAAGCACTTCTAGGGCCACAATTAGTCCTTGCGCCATATTCGGTCATGACCCACCAACTAATTCTTAGTAAATGACCATGTTGACACGTTGCGAAGGCAGATCCACGTTACTCCAATAGGGTGCACGTGTCTTTTTTGAGTATATTTATACAGGGTGCACCCCTTGAACAATTAGTTTTTATCGCTAAGGTGGTTTAATGCAATACTTTTGGTCTTGTGGTCTTGGGTTCAAGTCCCATGGTATGCTTTATTTTATTTTTTTAAAAAAAATCATATTTTAAGGCTTTGTAATGCATTTTGTGCATCCACTTTGAAAACGGCCTGGGTCCGCCACTGACACGTTGTCCTCATTTCTTGCCATTTGAATAGCATGTGATATTTCTATTTGTTTTCCTTTTTTATAGCTTTATTTACTTGTTTTTCTCCCTCTACCTCCCTCATCCACCATTACCAAACTATCACAACAACCTTCACCACCAACCTCAGTCACTCCCCACCATATTTGTAAATTGACTTGTTTAGAGATGGGGTAGTGGTGGGTTGTGTAGTGTAGTACGGAGCGGATTTACTCGACCCTAGTTGATGAGTGAGTCATCCTTTTGTAGTAAAGTCAGCAGATTGTTGACTTACCCCAAAACAAAATTAAAGCATGAATATATTAAATGAAAATAGAACCAAAACTCCAGTAACTACCTCCATCGCAAGGCCAAAAGTTGCACCATTAGGCTTCAACCCACTCTTTCTCAACTGCTCAAACACCCAAGATACTCCCTTCCATTGACGTGATGGAACACAAGCATTCAGCACCTGTCAAAATTCATAAGCCTCATATATATAAACACTAACATACATACGTACCATTATATCTTAAGAAACTTCGAAGATCATCTCTCTCTTACTGCGTTAAATACAACCAAGTCTGGCTCAAGCATAGGAGTCCAGTTCTTGCGGCGTACATTCTTTCTATTTCTTGAAGGTTTCAGCTTCATGCACTCAATAACTTTTATCAAATCTTTTAATAGACCAGCTTGACCAAGAGCGACTGCAATGCTGTGGTATGCGGGCATATCAGGATATATGTGCCAATCACCCTATATGACTTGGAATTAGACTTCCATAAAATAAGAATAAAAGTAAAAAATAAAATAGTAAGAATGAAGAAAAAAATGCATTTAATGGGGATATTTCATTTATTACAAGCATTTTATTGAAGATCCGCAGAGCTTCACGAGGCCTCCCAGCTTTTCCCAAAACCGCCAATAATTTTGTGTATACAAACCTAAAACATGTAAACATGACAAAGAAACTTAGAAATGAGAAGAGATATATAGCTGTTTTAAGACCCCTGAGTGATCTATAGCACGGCAAATGAGATATTACATCAAAAAAGAAGCACATGTCAAAATTAAAACGTTTTGCGACACCACCGCTCTTAAACCGTGTACTTTGAACCTAACTCGATCTTTTTCATTTTCAATAGCACACCACCGCTCTTAAACCGTGTTTAACTTTTTGGCTATGCACACCCACATAAAGATATTTGTGATCACACACAAACTGCAAGCTCAATGTTCATAAGTTCATAAAAATTTGAAGAACAATACGATGATTGAAAGCAGAAAATGACTCAAAATCAAATCAACGTAAGTAAATGAGTACACCTGCTCTTAAGGTGTGTCCGCTCCTTTGAATTATACACCCACTCCACAACAGATAAAGCATGCCTCCATTGTCCTTTCTCACCAAGTCTTCCCACAATCTTGAGCATTTGACCTTCAGTAAACGTTAACCCCGAATGTTTCATAATCTTACAGAACTTCCAGTCCTTGACACTCATCTCTGTCCCGCTAAGCCTGTACAACACACACACACACACACACACACAACAATAGCAATTACATCCCCCACCCCTCACAAAAATTCCAATTTCAAAATCAACTCAGCCATTTCCAGGATGAATACTTGCCACATGCATTATAAACAACATAAAACTACCATGAACTGCAAGATTGTTAAAATTAGAGAAGTAAAACAACTACTCCCTCTGTCCCGAAATGATCTTCCTACTTATAGTTAACGAGAAGAAACTTTGAGCAATAATTTAAGGTTCATTTAATTATCTGAATGAACATCTAAAAATTGTTATCAACCTAAAATTATTACTCAAAGTACCTTTGTGTTAAAAAAAAAAAAAAAAAAAAAAAGTGGGAAAATCATTTCGGGACGGAGGGAGTATGAATAATGAATATGAGAGATACCTGTCTACAAGAAACTTAATAGCTTCGGCATCCGTCCGGCTCTTGGGCGGCGTCCAAACCTGCTGTTCTCTCTTCTCAACCCATTCATCTTCCAATTCAACATCATCATCCAAAAAAAGCCACCGCAATTTCTGACGCTCACTCTCAATAATATCACCCAATTCCCTCAAATGCTCGGTTTTCAAACTCTCCCCACAATACTCTCCACTCCCATTAGCAAGATGTCGCATTTGACCTCTCTCAAAGCTCTCCCATGGCTTCCCAACGAAGGAAACGCCACCACCCTTATCTTCAGTTTTCTTGTCAATGGCTTTGGTGAAGGCTTTGAATTCAGATTTGAGGATTTGGAAATGGGTTTCTTCGTCTAGCTCTAGATTTTGGGAAGGTGTGAGGGGTTGGTGCAATTGGGATTGGCGATTGAATTTGCGATTGGATTTCTGGAGTTGTTTCTTGCGGAGGGTGTGGATGATTTTGGGGGTTGGGGTTACGCCTTTGTTGAGGAGGTTTCGCTTGATTATTTCTGGGTTTGGAGGAGAAGGGAGGCGAGGAAGAGGAGGGCCTTTTGTGACCTCCATTGTTGAAATGTGAGTTCACTCCCAATAACAGGAAGAGGTAAGGTAAGCACATAATAGATTTTGTTTTGGTTCATTGCCACATAATAAGTTCCTTTTTTTTTTTTTTTTTTTTTTTTTTTTTCGATACCGGGTTAAAGCTTCGCCGGAAGCAATTCCTGGACCACTAGCTACCGGCCCCACAGTGTCCTAGCGGAGGTAAATCGCGGATATGCCCAAATCAACCAGGGTGGCAGCACCCCTTTTACTCCTGGCCCCAAGGGAGCCCTCCTACAACGCTATAGTTGAACTCCCCACACTGAGGTTGCAAGCGCGACAATGCTGCTTCCTTAACTGAATGGATGTGCCTGGGGGGCTCAATAAGTTCCTTTTATGATGTTATATTATGATGTTGTATTATGTTTCGAAAATACAACATCAATTAAGGCCATAATAATGCATTCCGGCGGCTGCCGGTGACCGGAGTCCGAAGCCCATGGACCGGCGACCAGATTCCGACCTCCGGCGACCGGATTTCGGCGACCGACGGCCGGTTTCCGGCCAAAATTGCCGGATTCCGGTGAAAATTGACCGGATTCCGGTGAAAATTGACCGGAGTCCGCAAGCGGGCGAGCGCGGCGGGCTGAGCACATGGCGGAGGCGGTGGTGCGGATGCAGTATTATGATTTTAAACTACTGCATAACTAAATGTTGTATTACCCATAAGTTCCTTTTGGAACAAATCACTTCCCACTAAGTTCCTCATTGTATTAAAATGATCCATAAGTTCTCATGTTGTATTATGTATAATACAACATTTAGTTATGCAGTAGTTTAAAATCATAATACTGCATCCGCACCACCGCCTCCGCCATGTGCCCAGCTCCGCCCCGCCGGTCTCGCTATCGCTTGCCGGACTCGGTCAATTTTCGCCGGAATCCGGCCACCACCGAATTCGGCAATTTGGCGGAAACCAGTAGCCACGGCCGCCGGTCCATGGGCTTCGGACTCCGGTCACCGGCGGCCGCCAGAATGCCGTATTATGGCCTTAATTGATGTTATATTTTCGAAACATAATACAACATCATAAAAGGAACTTATTGAGCATAGATTTAAAAAAAAAAAAGGAACTTACGAGGCAATGACCCTAAAAAGAAGCTTATATAAAAGTAGATATAGAATGAGATTACGAATTGCGCGAATTCAGAATTTTGAAATTGTGTGGGCTTGATATTTAAAAAATATTGTAAACAAAAATAACAGTAAAAAATAAATTCAAATATAAAATAAAGTTACATATAGTGAGTGACTTAGATTAAAAAAAATAAAATTTGGGTGGCCAGGTGGACTGAAATACACCTCAAAAAAGGCTAGATCCGTCCTATTTATGATATTTTATTGATTTTATCAATTGAGAATCTGTTACACGCTCTAATTTAAAACACTACCAACATTATGGCAAAATTTTGGGGCCAAAATAATTGTTGCTATTAAATTAAATATATTCAAATTCAAATTTCACTTTTATATTTATTTATATGTTAACTTGTTATATAATTATTTCATTGAGTTATTAAGTTATACTTTCTCCCTCCTGAGCACGGATATTAAGAAAAAGTGAATATTGTGAATACGTGAAGTAAAGTAAGAAAGAGAAAGAAAGTGGATAGGAAGTTTTTGTTGTAAGAATGACAAGTGGATCTTATTGTTCATTTTAGGCAATAATGCAAATAAAAACATTAAACTAGAGAGTTGCTCTTATGAAAAACTAGTTTTTTGTTAAGCTTAACAAAAAACTAGTTTTTGGACCCGGTTTAAACCTATGATACGCGTATTGAACCGAGACCGGTTCACTAACAAAATTGAACCGCCTTTAATCAACTCAAATCCAAACGAACACACACAGTAAAACACACAGTTACGACGCCGCAACATAGAAATTCATCGAGCTAAAGCAGAATTCAATAGAAAATCAATCCGTTTCAATCGATTGAGGTAATATATGATTCACTGTCAATTATAGACTATCAATACAGATATTTACAATCATTCCTAATTGTTTTATTCAATTCTGGCAATTTTTTATTAGGTTAAGATGAACTTACGTGATTTTGAAGATGAAACTGGAAGTAATGCTACCGTAATTGATCTAATTCGTAACGAAGTTGAAACCGGAGATAATGCTACGGCAATTGATCGAATTCAAGACGAAGATGAAACTCGGAGATAATGCTACCGTAATTGATCGAATTCTCGCACGAAGTTGATGATAATCACGATATAGGTAATACAATTTCATAATGCCGTATATGTTATATATAATGCTAGTAGTTTGAAGTACAATTTTTAATTTTTTTAAGTGCGGTATTGTGTTATTTTGATTGCCGCTTTTGTTATTTGGAATGTTAGTTTTAATTTTTGAATACTTTGTTCATTGAAGTGCCATTTTATGTTGTTAGGAGTGCCGTATCACTTATTTGGAATGCCGATTTGTGCTATTTAGTTACGCTTTGTTTTATTTGTAGCTTTAGCCAATGTCTAGTCATTGAAGTGCCGGTTTGTGTTTTTAGGAGTGCCGGTATCACTTATTTAGAAAGCCGCTTTATGTTATTTAGTTCCGCTTTGTTTTATTTGTAGCTTGACCAATGTCTATTCATCAAGTGCCATTTTATGTTGTGAGGAATGCCAGTATCACTTATTTGGAGTGCAAGTTTATGTTATTTAGTGCCAGTTTGTTTTATTTGTAGTTTCGGCCACTGTTTTATTATTGAAGTGCCATTTTATGTTGTTAGAAGTGCCAGTATCACTTATTTGGTAAGCCAGTTTGTGTTATTGAAGTTCCAGTTTGTGTTATTTGTAGCTTCAGTAAATCTTTTTTCATTGAAGTGTCAGATTGTGTTATTTGGATTGCCAGTTTACTTTATTTAGAGTGCCAAATTTAATTTTTTAGGAAACTTTGCTCACTGAAGTGCCAATTTGTGTTTTTAGGAGTGCCAGTATCACTTATTTGGTGTGCCAGTTTGTGTTATTGAAGTTCAAGTTTGTATTATTTGTAGCTTCAGCCACTAGAGTGTCAGTAATTCTTTGTTCATTGAAGTGCCAGATTGTGTTTTTAGGAGTGCCAGTATCACTTATTTGGTGTGCCAGATTTAATTTTTTAGGAAACTTTGTTCATTGAAGTGCCAATTTGTGTTTTTAGGAGTGCCAGTAATTCTTTGTTCATTGAAGTGCCGGATTGTGTTTTTAGGAGTGCCAAGTATCACTTATTTGGTGTGCCGATTTAATTTTTAGGAAACTTTGCTCATTGAAGTGCCAATTTGTGTTTTTAGGAGTGCCGAGTATCACTTATTTGGTGTGCCGGTTTGTGTTATTTGGAGTGCCAGATTTAATTTTTAAGAAACTTAGTTCATTGAAGTGCCAATTTGTGTTTTTAGGAGTGCCGGTATCACATATTTGCGGTGCCGGTTTGACTTATTGATGTTCCGGTTTGTGTTATTTGTAGTTTCATCCACTCTCTTGTTATTGAACCGGCATATTAAAAAATTAAAGCGGCACTTAATAATACACTAAATGGCACTTTAGATATAAAGAAAAATACAAATAAACAAGACAACTTATTATTCAATAGATATTATTCATTAAAAAAAAAAATACAAACAAACAAAACAACTCAACAAACAAACATAAAAACATAACAAATTATTCATTCATTCATGCTCTCCATAAACTTAAAGAGTGCGAGTCTTTGGAACATATCATGCTCTCCATAAGCTTTAGTTGCCCCACGATCCTTGGCATGTAACGAAGAGAATCCCAAATCCATGTTGATTTCTGTTGTTCTTATTGTCACTGAGAATGGGCGGCGAAGTTTATACGCCTTGTTCCACAAACTATAATATCCCTCCTTCAAATCTTCTAAAAAACCTGCAATTTTTTTAGCACCTCTTTCTTCCTCATTATCGTCAACATTTTTCTCATTCTTGACTGACCTACTCGTACTCATATTGAGAAATTGATTGATTTTTAGATGAAATTTAGAAATAAAAAAGAAGGGAAGATCTAACTTATTTATACTAAATCATTATTTGTACACATTTATTACTCGTGACTCTTTGAATACGTGACTGTTGAATCCGTGATCGTATTTATTACTCGTGACTCTTTAATACGTATTTGTTGACTCTTTGAATACGTGATTGTACACATTTATTACTCGTGACTCTTTGAATTCGGGAATTTGGCACTATTGAATCAGTGAATTTATTTGTATACATTTAATGCTCTCGAATTCAATAGTAAGTTTGAATGGTTTTTTGTACACATTTATGAAACTTGGCACTATTGAATCCGTGAAGTGAATTTGGCACTACTAAAAACACAAACCGGAACTTCAATAAGTCAAACCGGAACTTAAATAAGTCAAACTTCAATAAGTCAAACGGAATTCAATAGTAAGTTTGAATGGTTTTGTACATAATTATGATTTCTAAGTGCCCGTTTTATGGTTTCAAAGTGCCCGTCTTAAGGTTTGAAAGTGCCGTGTTATGGTTTCAAAGAGCAAGTTTTATCTATATTGCCAACATATCAAAAAACATTACATCGGTGCCGGTTTATGATTTCAAAGAGCCGGTTTATGATTTCAAAGTGCCGAGAATTATGGTTTTTAAGTGCCCCTTTTATGGTTTCAAAGTGCCATTCTTAAGGTTTGAAAGTGCCCGTTTTATGGTTTCAAAGTGCCATTCTTAAGGTTTGAAAGTGCCCGTGTTATGGTTTCAAAGAGCAAGTTTTATCTATAGTGTCAACATTTGCTTGTCTTTGAATTCGTGAATTTGGCACTATTGAATCAGTGAATTTATTGTATACATTTAATACTCTTTGAATTCAATAGTAAGTTTGAATGGTTTTTTGTACACATTTATGAAACTTGGCACTATGTGAATCATTGAATTTGGCACTATTGAATCAGTGAATTTGGCACTACTAAAAACACAAAGCGGAACTTCAATAAATCAAGCTGGCATTCCAAATATGTGAATCGGCACTACTAAAAACATAAACTGGAACTTCATTGAACAAAGTATCATAAAAATACATCAAACACAACAATATTAAAAAACGAAATTTAGTACCATTAAACACTACCACTACCACTGCTCCACCATCGCCTACGTTGTCATTCAATTTGTTTTTTGGATCATATTCATTCAAAATATATTCCAAATACATTTCCAAAGCCTTGTGGTGAATCCTAGCGACTTCATCAATGTTGTGAGCATTGCCAAACTCATGAGCATGATTGACTATCCCCACATAATCCTTATCCCTACAATTGTGTCCATTACATGGCTCCAAATGGACAACGAAATGAGGGAGTACCATTTGCGAGAAGAAGGTGCAAAACAACAAGATGACCATTGAGGAATTTTTGGTAGCACACCATGTATATTTTCCAACTTTTGTCATCATTTGAATCACCCAAAGTTGGCTCCCAATTTACCTTGCCTTTGTTCATCACTAGAAAAATTATTAAAGCTAGAATTTTTCTTGAACTTTATGTATATGCTTGCCTTTGAATGATTTATATAAATTTGAGTACTTGAAATCGATCAAAAAGTTGGTCAATGAATTCAATGCACTTACCAACCGTACACATTTATTACTCTTTGACCATTAAAGACAAGTAAACATATCATTATTTATTCGTTGAAGGAGGTATATTCGACGGAATATACTTCCTTAATAAATTTAATATCCGGTAAATGTTGTTTAAAGTGCCAATTTATGTTGATAGGAGTGCCGGTATTACTTGTTTTAGGTACCGGTTTGTGTTATTTCTAGTGCCGTATTTAATTTTTTAGGAAACTTTGTTTATTGAAGTGCCAGATTGTGTTTTTAGGAGTGCCAGTATCACTTATTTGATGTGCCAGTTTGTGTTATTGAAGTTCCAGTTTGTGTTATTTGTAGCTTCAGCCACTAGAGTGTCAGTAATTCTTTGTTCATTGAAGTGCCGGATTGTGTTTTTAGTGGAGTGCCAGATCACTTATTTGGTGTGCAGATTTAATTTTTAGGAAACTTTGTTCATTGAAGTGCCAATTTGTGTTTTTAGGAGTGCAGGTATCACTTATTTGGTGTGCCGGTTTGTGTTATTTTGTTCCAGTTTGTATTAATTGTTGCTTCATCCAATGTCTTGTTATTGAAGTGTCGATTGTGTTGTTAATAGTGCCGGTTTATGTTGATAGGAGTGCCGGTATTACTTGTTTTAGGTACCGGTTGTGTTATTTCTAGTTTTTTCAATGTTATTTCCAATCTAATTCTTTATTTTTATTTTGGCAAAGAAGCCATATTGATATTACCTCATCAACTGCTTTGGGTATAAAAGCAAAGACATGGAAAGAAGCTGCATCAATTGTACAAGGATCATTCCAATGCATTGGGATTCGGTGTTAAAATCACAACCTCGCGTGTCTCTAAAAAACATCAAGGCCAATAGATAAATATTTTATGTGTTCATGCCAGGGATACACACAAAGAGGAAATGAAATTGATGTTCCGGCTCAATAGAAGTCGGTGAATTAGAGATTCCATCTCCATTGGAAAGAATTGAAAACCCAAAGAGGAAATTGAGGAGAAAGAAAGCCCCTTCTAAAAGGACGGGTTGTCAGGCTCTTATGAGAGTAAAATTGTTAATTAAGGAAGACTTATATGTGGTTTGCACTCCGCACGAAACCGAACACAACCATGAGATGACAAGGCGAGAATGGAACCACTTAAAGCGTAGCGAGAGGTCGATATCGAAGCTACGGGAAAAATAATAGAAGCTGAGTTTGAAGAAGCCGGCATCAAGCCAAACTGATGGATTTAATGTTTTGGCAAAAAGCAGTGGGTGGGGAAGAATATGTTGGGCATACAAGAAGAGATCATCTTAACTTTGTACGAGAGATTGAGAATGGAAAAAATAGAAATGGGCGATGCACAAACAAAAGTAGTTGATAGGCGAGCCAAATTCGGGATGAAGGATTCTACTTCAAAAATGCGGTTTGGGGAAGAAAGTAGGCTCGGTACTTTGTTTTGGAGAGATGGTATGATGAGGGAGGATTATGAATTGTATGGGGATGTTGTTGTGTTTGATACAACTTATAACACAAATAAATACAATTTGATTTGTGCACCAATAGTTGGGGTGAACAACCATTGGAACATTTGTGATGTTTGGTTGTGCTTTCTTAACAAGTGAAAAGACAGAGACATTTGCTTGGCTTCTCAAGGAATTTGTAAAATCAATGGGTGGAAAAGAACCAAAAACAATTTTCACCGATCAAGACTTTGCAATGTCGAAAGCGATTGAAGAGGTAAATTTTATTTTATTTACAATATTTCATTTATTGTTTTTACTATGTTCTTATTAATTTAATAGTAAGTGCCATTGCATTTGTTAGTATGTGCCGGTACATGTTTTAGACGGTGCCGTACTTGTGTTAGTAAGTTCAGAGATCATTTTGTTATAATGTAGCGGTGTTAGTAAGTGCCGGTACTTTTGTTAGTAAGTGCCGAGATCATTTGTTATAATGTAGCGGTGTTAGATTTTATAGTGTTTGACTATATTATAAATTATTGACAAGTTTTGAGGGAAGAAAATAATTTACTAAATTGAAACAAATTTAAATTACATTTTTTCCCTTCCCATAACCACCATAAGTCTTAACACCAGTAAACTCCACCACATCCTCCATCACCTTTGTCAAAGGGCTTCTTCTTGACCTTGTCCTTCTTGCAGAAGGAATTTCCACAGTCCAAACAACTCCAAATACTCCTTAAGGTATTTTGCAAAAGCCTTGTGCTCGGCTTTAGCAACATTGGAGAAAGAGGAAGTGGGTGCACAAGAATCAAAGGCATCTTGAAGCATTGCGGTTTGGTTCCTTTCACGTATCTTACGCCTGCACAAGGTTGTAGAGGGCATACATATAACTTATCCGGAGATGTCCAGGTCGGTCGAGGATACGAAGATCACCAAAGTGAAGTTTCTTTGTCATTTCACGAAAGGCACTCCTAAACTCTTTCTCATCGAGTCATACTCATCATTTGAGGACATATTAATTGAAATTATAAGAGAACTGATTTTAATGAATGAAGAGATGTAATTTTGAAATATCCATTTCATGTGTTGTATAGTCTATTTATAGTGCATATACCTACTGCTTGTTTTTGTTTGGTTTGTAAATGCTTTAACATTAGTGGTTATGTAATTTCCAATGTTTGACTATTGTGTAACGGCTTTTTACATAGAATTGTTAACATTCATTTGGTTATGTAATTTCCAATGTTTAGTGGAATAGGTAAATTATATGATTTGTAATGACTTTTTACGAGAATTGTTAACATTCACTGATTATGTAATTTCCAATGTTTGACTGGAGTAGGTAAATTATATGATTTGTAACAGCTTTTTATATGTGCCAGTTCTTGGTTTAGTTAATGCCAGTTCTTGAATTAATAAGTGTCAATTCCAGTGTTATGAATAACCAGTGTTAGATTTATAATTGCTAGTGTTATTATTTTATAGTGCTAGTGTATAGCTTTATTAATGACAGTGTTTGACTATATTATAAATTATTGACAGGTTTTTGAGGGAAGAACAAGACATAGGTTATGCTTGTGGCACATTCAACAAAATGCTATATCTCACTTTGGACAACTAAAGACAGATGAAGAATTTAAAAAGGAATTCAACAATTGCTTGAGAGGATGTAGTGATGAATCTGAGTTTGAGAATTGTTGGCATTCAATGCTAGAAAAATATAACCTTCTTGAGAACAGATGGTTCAATCGTTTATATAGCTTGAGAGAGAAATGGTGTACATCATTGAGTAAAGATTTCTTCTCAGCTGGCATATTATCTTCACAGAGAAGTGAGAGCACAAATCATGCCATATGTTTCAAAGCAAATAGAAGCACGTCCCTAACACAATTCTTTGATATATTCAGTGAGACGGTAAAACGTTGGCGAAGTGTGGAGAAACGAAAGGAATTTGATTCAATAAACTCAAAGCCTCGCACTAAAATACAATGGAGCTTTTAATAAGACATGCAAGGGAGGTTTACACGGAGGAAATATTTAGATTTTTTTGAAAAAGAGGTCAAGGCGGCTTTTCTGCAAAGTTTAATATTGGCTTTTGCTTGGATGAAAACAATAAGTTGTTAGAAGTTGCTCATGAGAACCATCCAGACAAGTTTGAAAGGGTACTTTTCTCGCGAAATAATGAAAAGATAACTGTGAACTGTACATGCAATCATTTTAGTGAAGTTGGTTGGTTGTGCTTTCATTGCATTAAGGTTCTCAACTTGACAAATATCGATCGGATACCGGAAGAGTACATTCAAAAAAGATGGACAAAGACAGCCAAAACAAATGTATGGAATAAAACTTACCAAGGTAAATCTACTACTCCAACTGAGCAACACAATTCAATTCCTTGGAAACAACAGATGGCGAGAAAGTACTACGATTTAATGATGACATGCCATGAAAACAGTGATGCAAGAAGAATTCTAGAAGATGGGTTTAATAGAGATACATTGCTAGTACAAGAAATACTCTCCCGAAACGTACAAGGTGTTGAACCAACAACAAGTGAAAATAATAGTGCTTCAACAAGCACAACATTCAGTGCACCTGCAGTGACGGATCCTGTACGTGCAGATACAAATGGTAGAAAAAGAAAACCTAAAACAAAGTTTGAACGGAGAAAACCAATTACTAATGAGTATGGTTCGAAGACCCCTAATGAACATTTGATTTGATATTTTTGTAACCAAACTTTATTGTTTTCACACAGTTACAACTGATTGTATTTTTTATAATATTGTCCAGTGAGTGTTTAATAAAACTTTGTTGATTGAAGTGCCAGTTTGTGTTATTTAGAATGCCCGTATTACTTATTTGGAATGCCAGATTATGTTATTTGGAGTGCCAGTTTGTCTTTATGGTAAATGCCAGTTTTGCATATTAAATATGCAAGTGTTTGTTATTGAATATGCCATTGTTTAATATTTGAAATACCAATGAAGTCCGTTTCTGTTTATTAAATATGCTAGTTAGTGCCAATTTGTGATGTTTAGGGTGCCATCATCACTTATTGGGAGTGCCAATTTTTTTAATTTCGAGTGCCAGTCTTACTTATTTGTAGCTTCACTCTTCACACACTCTCTTGTTATTGAAGTGCCAATTAGTGTAGTTTTAAGTACCAATTTATGGTATTTAGAATGCCAGTATTTTTTATAATATTGTCCAGTGAGTGTTCAATAATACTTTGTTGATTTAAGTGCCAGTTTCTGTTATTTAGAATGCCCGTATTACTTATTTGGAGTGCCTGTTTATGTTATATGGAGTGCCAGTTACTCTTTAATGGTGAAATAGTGATAAGTGTGTCTGTAATGGTAAGTGCATTGAATTCATTGAATTGTTTGAGCTGTTCCATGGCATTGTGATTTTGCATCAATAAAAATGTTAAAAAATAACACTAATTCACTCATAAAAAAACAATAATTCAAATACAAACAATTCAGATACAAAACACTAATTCATTGTTTTGTTGTTGCTTTCCTAGTCTGATACTTCTTCGCAACCCTCATTTCATCATCTGATTTTTTCTTCTTTTCTAAATCTTTCTTTTTTTTTCTTCTTCTTTCCTTTTCTTTTCTTCTGCTTTCTTTTTTTTTCTTCTTCTACCCTTTTATTTTCTTCTTCTTCATCAATCTTCTTCACGGCTTCTCTTTTCTCTCTTGTAAACAACCCTAACTGCTTCACTAAATAATCACGTTCAGCATTAATATCACAGAGAAGTAGAATTGCTAGAATCTCGGCCCTCATACGCACCCTTGACGAGTTATCACACAACTCGTGGCATGAGTAAATTGCGCCGTTAAATTGCCTCATTTCTAGCCATTACATATACTCCACCCAGTCACTATTAGCATCATCATTTTCTTTCACAATCCATTCAACTTGCATATGCTCAAACCGAAACTTCGATATATCTCAAAGACTTGGATGATTTATGTGATTTAAGAACTTTTTGAAGGGTGCTTGCTGCAACGAAAAAAAAAAAACAGCAAAATTAATATGAAAGTTTTGGTAAAGAAAATAACAAAAAAAAAAACAATTCAATAAATAAGATTACCATGCTATGAGCAAGTTTTGGCACATTCTCGTCTCTTCCAATCATTCATTGGCAAGTTGTCAAGATATCGAAATGATTGACTCTCGCATTGACAACAAAAAGTGTGTAATGGCCACTCTTGTTGTCACCTCTATGGCAGGGCAAAAAGAACCGCAAGAAAATAAGTGCCAATATCGTAGTTTGAAAGTACCAGCTCAAGTGATCTTTTATACCAGCTTATTGATTAATAAGTGCCGTACATGTATGTATAAAATGACAATGCTTACCAATTTAACTTCACTCAAATCGTGTCTCTCAAAGATCATTAAAATTAACATCAATCCATTGTTCTAAACTATCAATGATTTCTTGCCCGGTACCGATGATACAACATCTTGAGATGTCTTCATTGACGTTGAATCCAAGCAACTGTATAACACATTAATAACATCAAATTTAAAAAATGCACACAAATATAATTTAATTAACAAATAATCATAAATAATATAATTATTGAATGTACTAGCATCATAGATAAAGAACTTACAGATGACTAAGCCCAAACATAAACTTCTTCATTCTACCAGACTTTTGTCTCCATCTTATTAAGAAGAATTGCCCAACTCTCGATAGTATTTGAAGTTACTTCCTTGTCTTCATCCATGCTCAAAATATCTTCAACCGTTAAGCTATGGAATACCGAGTAAATAGGATCACAAGTGCTTTGTAAAAGAAAAATAAATTAGTAAATGCTTTTACATACAAGTGTATACATTCATAAAAGGTGTCATTGTTTGAGTATTCATAAATTTATAGCTTACTCTTTCGTATTCTTTGAAAAGTGTGTAGACATGCACATGTCAACAGCCTCCTTTCTCGCCTTCCAACATCGGTCGCAACAAATCGCGTTGTTGATCATAAACCGAGAACAGTATACAAATTCCTCATTAGCTTCCCCACACCCACTATGCACCCTACATTCAACATCTCATAACAACTCATAAAGCCAGCTCTCATTTATATTCGCAATAATGTTATCAAGAGCTCTATTTTGTTCATCATCATCATCATATGTCTCCCGAAAAAATCTCATTAACTTCCTCGTTGTTTCGCTCGTATGTTCTCTTCTCTCCTCACTAGATACCCGAGATAAATCAAGGTCAAATGATGGAATTGGACCTTTTCTTTTCTTACCCATGTCAGCTTTTGTTGTCTTCACAAACCCTGAAATAATATTGTCAATCTCATAAAAATAATCATCATCAAAAATATCATCTTCTACTTCCTCCCCCTCCCCTCCCCCTCCGCCTCCCAATTCCCCTCATTCTCTTTCTCTTTCCCCATCTCATCAGCTGCATTTCTTCCCTTCTCTTTCTTGATAGATTTCAGTCTTTCAATGTGAGCATGGACAGCATTATCAAGGTCATTCCTCAATATATTCCATGACTCCTTAACATCCTATATCAATGAAAAATAGTAAGAATGAAAAATAGTGTGTGTATTTTAAGTGCCAGTAGATATTATTCATTATGCCAGTTTTAGTAATCAATAGTGCCATCATAAGAAATTCAAAGAACCAGTTTAAGTAATAAATAGTGACAATACTTACATTGCTTGCCTCTGCAATTCTTTCCTTTGAAGCACTTTCAATCCTTAACGGAATACATTCTTCCTCCACAAACTCACTGGGTACTTCCTCCACAAAATCGTCGCCACCCCTACTTATAGGATAAACATTCTTTCCATAAAAAATTAAATTCCCCCAGCCAACTTTCGCTTCGGAATCAATCCTCTCTTTGAATTTTTTAGCATTCCAATGTTTAATCAAAGGGAGAACAGTTGATTCTTTCACCCCTTGAAATGGAAATCTTTGAAGGTAAGCAATCACCAACACCATAACACATCCACTACAATTTTTTGAATTCTTTTTTTGAGTCTTAAACCTATTTACACCCTGACATAATTTGTCCAAAACATATTGACACCAATCAAACTTGCTTATCTGTGAAACGTCTTCTACAATACTTAGCAGTGACACATCAATTGTTTTTGTAACTACTGGGGCAAGAAAAATACCAACAACAAACAAAACAAACAAGCGTTTAAATTCATCCCCACCTTGATGTAACTCAGAAATGCGTTCCAAAAGTTTATAGGCAGGAAGACCATCTTGAGTACGCCCAAATTCCTCAAAATATCGATTTCTCAATTCCATATTTGTGCTGGATGATTGATTTACCTTATACTTTGCAACATTCCTAGGTAGACAAAATATATCATAGACATCCGATGCTGTAATAACATATTTATCTGATGAATTGATTTGTTGTATCCTTGTGATTGGTTCAAATCTATCAACAAGAAACTGAACAAGCCTAAGCGGCAATATCTTAACCTCAAGATTCAACAGAGATTCAAATCCAATAGCCCTAACATCTCTCTTCTGGTCTGGAGTTAAACAGAGCTCAACGAGTCTTTTGGGAGTACACGAATGCTCAAATTTATCACCCCCTTTAGGCCTCTTAATAGTGATATCAAAATCATCATCATCCACAACTCTTTTACGCTTTGATGGAACTGAAAATAAATATCAAAAAACATAACATCAGTGCCAGTTTTATGATTTCAAAGTGCCAGATTTATAATTTCTAAGTGCCCGTTTTATGGTTTCAAAATGCCCGTCTTAAGGTTTGAAAGTGCCCGTGTTATGGTTTCAAAGAGCAAGTTTTATCTATAATACCAACATATCAAAAAACATTACATCAGTGTCAGTTTTATGATTTCAAAGTACCAGAATTATGGTTTTTAAGTGCCAGTTTTATGATTTCTAAGTGCCCGTCTTAAGGTTTGAAAGTGCCCGTGTTATGGTTTCAGAGAGCAAGTTTTATCTATAATGCCAACATATCAAAAAACATTACATCAGTGTCAGTTTTATGATTTCAAAGAGCCAGTTTTGTGATTTCAAAGTGCCAGAATTATGGTTTTTAAGTGCCCGTTTTATGGTTTCAAAGTGCCATTCTTAAGGTTTGAAAATGCCCGTGTTCTGGTTTCAAAGAGCCAGTTTTATCTGTAGTGCCAACATTTGCTTGTTTTTGAAATTAAATGTGAATGTGCAACTGTTTCGATAGTAAAAGTGCAAGTGCAAATAAATGTGACAGTGCAACGGTTTCTATGTGCAATATTTAGGGTTTCAATAGAGCCAACATTTTCTTATGTTTTGCTTATATTTATGGTTTCAGTAGAGCCAACATTTGCTTATATTTAGGGTTTCAATAGAGCAACTGATTTAAAATCGAAGAACAATATGACTAAAAACAAGTAAAATTATACCTTCGTTACGCTTCTTGCTCCTCCTTTCTTTGGATTGATCGGTCATAATGTCGAATAACAAGTAAAATGACGAATGAAAACAGCTCGGAGATGATGAAACTCGGTGGAAACTGATACGCCGCAACAGCTCGGAGATGATGAAAGTAGGAAAAATCGAATTGAAAGGCACAAATGCGAAAATCAAAAATCAAATACGCCGCGAGAAATTGAACCGGATCGAAAAAGCGTAAGAACCGTCCGCTAAATTGAACCGCGGTTGAAAAACACGTTTTTTGTTAAGCTTAACAAAAAACGCGTTTTTTGTAAGTTTTTGCCTAAACTAGAACATACTAAAAAGAAAAATAAAAACCTTAAACTGAGACGGAGAGAATAGTAATAATTGTTTAAGTGGCCTAGACTACTAGACTATTGTATCACGATTAATAATTATTTTTTATTTAAATTACTTGGTCAATGTTAACTAGATTTGACCAAAATCCTAAGTTCAATCCTAAGTCGAGCGAGACGGAAAGTGTATGTGTCCTAATCGATCCTAAGTCGAGCGAGACGGAAAGAGTATGTGGATTAGAGAGAGAGAGTAACTTCATTTAAAAGAAATAATGACTAAAATATAATACACTTCAACCTGAGGTAAAAAGAAGAAGCCTAATAACTTACAGGAAAGTTGAGGCAACCAAATCTCACCAGTAACCACTCAAAGATCCATCTATCAAAAAAAAAAAAAGATTTGACAAATACAAACCAAAAAAAACAAATAGAGGTGGGGAGGGGGGGGGGGGAGGCCACCATCTTCTTCTCAGTTCTTGGATTTGGAATGCTTTATGAGCCAATCAATGACAGAGTCAATGTTTGTCGAGTTCTTGCATGAGATCATATAACAACAAACCTCTCTATCTGTAATCGCTTTCAGTTCCCTGCACGACGCCACCAAGAAATTCTTTTATGTTTTAACCAACCAAGATCAAGCCGAGAAAACATTTAATGATGCTCTAAAACAACCAGTGCGACGCTTTCAAATTATTAGGTGAACCCCTTTAATGTGGTACGAAGGAAAAACTGAAACTGAACGCAACACTTACATCTGATCAGTCAAGGCTTGTTTGGAGAGGGCTCCTGGCTTGTCAATTTTGTTTCCTAACACGAGCAAAGGAATACCATTTAGAGATGGTTTGCTTAGCAGATCATGGAGTTCACCTTTCGAGATGCTCAGGTTATCCTGGTCAGCAGCATCAACAACATATCTGCACGTAAAAAAAATAAAAAAAATCCAAGTATATTCAGAGTTATCTCTCAGTGGAAGTATGTTTATGGAAGAAAGTGCATGAATCTGCAGAAAGTCCTATGCCCTATGGCTAAAGGAAGCTAATTTTGTCACGATGACATATGAGGATTCATGTTAGCCGATCCCAAATTATTTTGGGACTAAGGCTTTGTTGTTGTTGTTGTTGTTGTTGTTGTATTCATAAATGTTATGTGAGGTTTTAATGTTGGGATTGGAGCCAAAACCAAGGAGAGGATCAGAACCATGGAGGAGCAGAAATTCGGGGCTGACTGTTGAGGAGGGCGGCCGCGCTCGTGGTGGAGGGCGACCGCGCTGAGAGGTCGGACGATGGTGAAGAAGTCTCGGTCGATGAGGGCGGCCGCGCTGGAGGTGCTGCGCGACCGCGCTTGTGGCGGACGGTTTCTTCTGCAGAGGCGTGTAAGGCTTGGAGTGGAATTAATTTTGGTAACAAATTGATTCCTAATTTATGTGATACTCCTTCCATGTCAAGGACTCCGGGTGAATCAGGTTTTGATTAGGAATAGGTTTTGTATCCCTATAAATACATTGTGACTACCACCATAATATTTGTACCGAAAAGGGGAGAAAGTTAGGATATCAAGAAGAGCTACAAAATAGTATAGAGGAGGGGGCCGGGGGCCTAGGAGAGCCATGGGGGCGATCCTACAACCCGGCCATGACTGTGTTATTTTGTGTGTTCTTGGGGAGGTGAGATAATATATATGAGAGATTGCTCATGGAGAGTTACTATGCTAGATCTGTGTGAGTGCATATGTAAAGTTGTAATCCTTCATATATTATTATAGTGATGTCCTGGCTTGGTGCCTCCGGATGTAGTTCACGAGTTGGTGAATGAACCGGGTTAACAAATTATCGGTGTTCTTGTTCTTGTTCTTTCATATTATCATGTGTTGATTTATTTTCTCCATATTGATGACTGCTAGTATGGGCTAGTGGATGAGGTGATCCCCCCAATTTCACAACAACTGGTATCAGAGCATGGTTCGAGATCTAGGAGAGATCCAAGGTGAAGAAAAGAGACAACAGATTTTTCGTGCAGATTCTTCGTGTGGAAGACGTGCAGGGATTTGAGAGCTTCTAGGGTTTATGGTCGAAGCAAGACACGTGCCAAATAGGTATACGATCGTGCGGAAGATCGGTAAGTCTGAAGAGTTCGTTTGTTTCTTGTTGAGATCTGCAGAAATTCGAGGTGGAATTTTGGAGATGCGGAAATCAAGATGGATCTGGAGATGTTCAAGGGTTATTGGGGCAGTCAAAGGTGGTTGGAGAAAAAATATGAAAGAAAAGAAGTCTAAGTCAGAAGGATTGATGAGATCAAACAGGAAAAATCGTCGGACAGTTCGGGCCGAGGGCGGCGCGCAGTGGTGGTGCGCGACCGCGCAGTTGGAGCAGAGAATGAAGCTTGGGAAATCCATTTGTGCGCGACCGCGCTGGAGGGTCTGCGACCGCGCTCGTGACGGGGAAGCGGATTTACTGCGGCTGGTTTGTTTCCTATTTTGATACAATCTTTCGTGCAAAGGTGAGTGGTATAAGCGGTTGGACCACGTGAGAAGAGGAGGACTTCTCGCAAACGACGGATGAGGGTAAGGGGATGTTGTACTCTACCGACAACATCAATTTCGTTCCTAAAGGGAGCAAAGAGGCTTGGGGCGGCTTTGTTGGTGTAAAAGGAGAGACATCAATAAACGGTGTGTTAGGGTGGAGAGGTGACAACGTGTAGGCGGCGAGGAGACGACCACAAGTACCTAACAAGAGAGCGAGAAAAGGTTCACGAGGAGACAATGCAAGAAGCGAGGTGTGTCCGAGTTTCATGGGGAGCATTGCAAGGGAGTGGATCTAGGAGGGAGAAGGCGAAGTTAGTCTTGCAAATAAATCAAGGTAGAAGTTGATTTGGGGAGGCAAGAAGGATCTAACACGGGAGATTGAAGCGTCGCTTGGTTTCACCTCGCCTTATTACTTGGGCGTGGTGGCTCGTGGTGGAGGAGCGTGGTGGCTCAACATGGTGGGGAAAATATTTGGTGGATCATTCTCGGGTGGGAGTATGATGGGAGCATGTCACAATGGTGGTTTATGTCTCCGGGTGGGAGATTGTTGGGATTGGAGCCAAAACCAAGGAGAGGATCGAGAACCATGGAGGAGCGTAAATTCGGGCCGACTGTTGAGGAGGCGGCCGCGCTCGTGGTGGAGGGCGACCGCGCCGAGAAGTCGGACGATGGTGAAGAAGTCTCGGTCGATGAGGGCGGCCGGCTGGAGTCTGCGCGGCCGCGCTTGTGGCGACCGCTTTCTTCGCAGAGGCGTGTAAGGCTTGGAGTGGAATTAATTTTGGTAACCAATTGATTCCTAATTTATGTGATACTCCTTCCATGTCAAGGACTCCGGGTGAATCAGGTTTTGATTAGGAATAGGTTTTGTATCCCTATAAATACATTGTGACTACCACCATAATATTTGTACCGAAAAGGGGAGAAAGTTAGGATATCGAGAAGAGCTACAAAATAGTATAGAGGAGGGGTAGGGGGCTAGGAGAGCCGTGGGGGCGATCCTACAACCCGGCCATGACTGTGTTATTTTGTGTGTTCTTGGGGAGGTGAGATAATATATATGAGAGATTGCTCATGGAGAGTTACTATGCTAGATCTGTGTGAGTGCATATGTAAAGTTGTAATCCTTCATATATTATTATAGTGATGTCCTGGCTTGGTGCCTCCGGATGTAGTTCACGAGTTGGTGAATGAACCGGGTTAACAAATTATCGGTGTTCTTGTTCTTGTTCTTTCATATTATCATGTGTTGATTTATTTTCTCCATATTGATGACTGCTAGTATGGGCTAGTGGATGAGGTGATCCCCCCAATTTCACAACATTTAATACTCATGATAAAGATAACACTTATTCAAGCACATCAGTTCAGCAATCATCTGTATTCTGAAGACATGGCTAAGGTAATTTCAAGGAGAAACGGCATTACAAAGGAATATATGACTACTTCCAAAGATAATATCACGATACAGAAAAAAGACCTGCTTACCTGTACAGAAAGTGGTAAGACTACGACCATGCAACTTGTTTGGCACTAAACGTCTAACGAAGTGGAAAGCAGAAGCTGGAGTGTTAATTTCAGCTAATCTTTTAGCAGGCGGATGAGCTTGGAAAGACCAATTATTTGGATAATCTATATATTTGAATAGTTGATATAATTCTTGGATAACAGATATCAAAGGGCTTGATTAATGTAGCTTATGCTTCATAAGCTAAATACTTCCTCCGTATTTTTAATAGTTCACACTTTGATCACCGCACGGGTTTTAAGAAGTGCATAGTAATGGTAGTGGAGTAGGTGTTGTGAGTATGAAAAGTGAGTAGGAATTGTTAGTGGGGCTAAGAACTGTAAGTGAGGTAGTAGTTAAGTGGTCCTCTTGAATAAAGAAGTATTATAAGGTTTCCATTTTGGGGTTGTGAACTTTCTAGGAGGACGCCAAAATGGCAAAGTGTGACCTATCAAAAAAGACGGAGGGAGTATTAGTTTTTGCTAGCTTTCCATAAGCTACAATTAGAGCTTACAGCCCATAAACCTGATTTCAATAAGCTGGGATGAAATAGAATGACAGTAATACCCTACTTCATGCTAATTTTTGTAAGAAGATTACTTAATCATTTAAGACAACTTTAGAGTAAAGAAATTCTTGAAAAAATGAGAATTAATTCATTTACAAATAAAACAGTCGAACTGAAAGCAGGAAAAGAAAAGGGAGAGATATTTTGGAGATAACTTTCACTTTAACTTTCTCTCTCTCTCTCTCTCCCCATCCTCTCACCCCTCCTCTCTTTCCTTCTCCTACCCCGTCAATTTAACTTTCCTCTCTCTCTCTCTCTCTCTCTCTCTCTCTCTCTCATCTTACTTTTATCTTTTCACAGATAAAAAGAGCACTGAGATCCAAGCCATGTCAACTTCCAGTCTCTTACTCTCTTTCACACACACAGATTTGAGATCTAAAGCATGTCAACATTCTGAGATTTGCCAAGTACACAAAGAAATGAAAAGACGGCACAAAGAGCTTGGTAATCAATAAGTATTTGGCCAATACTAGATCTGCAATAAAGTTGGAAGAATCAAGGATACTGATTCATTTGAAGGTTAATTAGATTGCTTTTAACTCTGATCCTTTCAGCATTATCTTTTCCATTTTTTTTTCTTTTCAAGCTCAGTTATTCCCCTGTACATCTGACCAGTGAAAGCAAGTGGGTGATAAGGAAGTGGGTTGTACGCAATATTCTCAAGGGTATCCAGGTCAATAAATTATTACTGACCTTTCCATTCTGATCTTTTCTCAGAAGCCACAATTTGGAGTGCACAAATCATGGTCGAATTTTCCGAAATGTGGCCTTATCAAATTAACCATTGTAACACTTTTCGAGAGTTTTAGACAGTTTTTGGGTAAAAAATACTGGTGAAAATGTGGAGCCAGAAAGCCCTAATATTTCTAGGAAAGCACTGTCCTGTTTCTAGATCCAGTCTGTTCATCCAGTTTTCCCTTCTTTTTAGAACAAAAAGTTGTACATTATTAAAGAAGAAAAAGTAGGAATAAAAAAAACTGATGGGTCCGAGGCATAATAAACATTGAATTCAAAAAATGGAAAGATGGACTTCACACAGAAACAGGGCCAATGCATCCCAAAGTTTTTAGTTTTTGAGTCAGAAGGGAAGCCTATAGTCGTCAGCTTGTATCAAGATTCAAGGTAGTCAGCGAAATCATCACGTGACATAAGATGACAAAGAAGATACCAGACTTAAACGAGTTTCAACTAACAAGACCCCACCTCCGACACACATGTGCCTTCACACAAAAGAAAAATGAAAACGAGAGATGAAGATTGTAACCGAGTAGTAAAATCTGTGGGATACAATCAACAAAAGACAAACCCTAATACCCTCGGCCCCCAACAATAAATGAAAAAGAATATATATAAAACACGACTATAGAAGAAAGTTCATATAAATACAAAACGAGGAGGAGATTAATAGCTTTAGAAAAGTAATACTGACAAAGATAGAAACCTGAAAATAGAGTAGTCACAAGCCAAATGCTTATGTAATCAAAGTATCAAACCAAGATATAGCAAACAGATTTCATAGGAACCTATGGGCACTATATACTAACCATATACTAGGTGGAAACTGAATATAGGAACCCCCAAATTGATCCAATGGTCCAAACAAATCTTTGCTCAGAATTGAATGTCATAAATGTTTTATTCCAACATTAGAATACATTTGAGTATAGGAACACCCAACTTCATTAAAGGTTCTAGCTTGATTACTTGGGGGAGGGGGGGGAGGGGTCTAATGGGTGTTTAAGGTAATATCCACCCTGTTGTATAAATTATGTGCATTACTGATGATGTAAGTTGAACAATTAAACAAAATCAAATGAGTTGTGCCCATTAAAATTTAATTGGTTTATTGAAGAGTGTAACTACTCAGGCAAAATCTACCCCCGGTCACCCCTCACACACACACACTCCCCCCACACCCCCACCCAAAAAAAAACAAAGTTTGAGGAATAGCAGCATACACAATGGCAGAAACTGCACGGCAATATCTCTCCCACATACTGCGGAATCGGGGTTGACCTCCAAGATCCCACAACTTTATTGTAACATTTCCTTTAGTTACTTTCCGCATGTTAAATCCCACCTGAAGATTTCAAGATGTGAGATGCTTACAATTTACAGAATAACATAATACTTTGATTTTCAGGATAAGTGCACAAGGAAAAGCCGCTAGCCTCCTTCAAGAAAATACTTACTGTAGGGATCATATCTTCGCTATATCCACCAGTCTAACATGCCCAACAAAAAGAGTACCCAAGCATCAGAAATATATCTACATACTTGGAAGTTAAAGCATAAAACAGAGAAGCGAATAAAAGAAAGAAAAAATAGAAAAGAAAATAAAAGGTCTACAAATTCTAACTTACAGCGACAACATTTACAAGTGAGGTTTTCCCAGCATTTTGAAGTCCTATCAAAGAAAGTTCCATTTCCTGCTTGAAAAATAGGCTGCAACGAGAAAACAATAATATAACTCATGCATATCGAAGTAACATTTGAAGCATGACAAGGAATGATATAGAATAGAAAGTGCCTCAATATTAGACCAAAAAACAGCTGAGTCCTAGACGACTTTGCATGTAAGCATATATATATATATATATCTATAGTATAAATTAAACCCCTCTGTGAACAGTTCTATGAACAGTTTCGAAGGGGTTTTTCCCTATTTTACCCTCACTATTTAGTCTGTTTCCTATTTTGCCCTTAATTTGTGTTAAGACTTTGGATTTGGGCTAAGACTTTGAGTTTGAGCTAAGAGTGGACTTTAGGAGGATTTAATTAAATTAATTAAGTAACTGATTTTTTTATTTTTTTTTTTAAATTAAAAAAAAATTAATTTGAAAAAAAAAAAAAACACCCCCGTGTCCTTGGACACGGGCATATGTACTAGTATATATATATATCACACCGTGGCTGTGGCACTGTTGTCTCATAGCTATAAGTATAACCAGTCCCTTCCCGTACAAGTAACATTTGAAGCATGACAAGGAATGATATAGAATAGAAAGTGCCTCAATATTAGACCAAAAAACAGCTGAGTCCTAGACGACTTTGCATGTAAGCATATATATATATATATATATATATATATATATATATATATATATCACACCGTGGCTGTGGCACTGTTGTCTCATAGCTATAACCAGTCCCTTCCCGTACAAAACATTGACATTTTGTCCAGAACTAATTCAAAAAAGCTTCATGCTTAAGACCATATTGTTCTCATGGTTCTGCATAACTGCCATTGATTCACTAACTCCTCTGGTGAGTACATAATAAAAATGCTGACATATGCTTGATAGGACCAAGATTGACCGCGTATTTCCATGTAAATACCCTACTCTCAATTTTTTATGGTTCCACTCTTTGTCCTTTGGCCCAATTATATGGGGCTGGCAAAAAATAATATCCAATCTGCTAGATTCAAACAGGCGACACCAGGATTAACTGCTGGCTTTGTGCTAGGATCCTTTGCTCTACCAGAAAAGCTAGCGTTGGACATTACAGACATTTTTTCTGTTCCCAAATTCGGGCATGCTGTCGATTATATTACGGCCAACCGATAAAATTCTTCACAAAGCAGGTACCAGTAATAACTAACTACAAATCTCTCTTTCCTAATTAGTTCTTAGTAAGCTTCCCCGAAGTAAATGAAAATCGGGAATCCAACAAAACACGCACACTAGCTGACAAACAGAGATGATACAAATGACAGAAAACTACAACAGTGTGAACTCAACGGTTTACCATGGCTTTCACTATGTGTCAGTGTTTGGTATATATCCCCTATGACTTCAAATGCATGTCCTAAACTTCAACCTTATTGTCCACTAGATCTGTTTATGCAACACTGTTAATCCAAATCAATATTGCTCAGTAAGTTATGATGTGGCAGGAGATAAAATATAGAGACCCACATGCCACACTAAACACCAGAAGTTGAAATGAAGATATTTTCTTTTTGCAATGTAGCTATTACAAAATGCCACGTCTCCATCCAAAAGTATTCTCCCAAAACACTTAATACAAAGAGAGCTGTGGGGGTGATGTCACTACGAAACCTTAAGTTACCAATTATGGAACACTTTCATAAAAGTAACGGTCCGATAATTGAATTCAAAATCGTTATCCAACTAAAATCATATTCCGCTACACATCGACACAAAAAGTATGTACAACAATGCCACCTATTAGTGAATGCTTACGGTATGAATTGCAGCAGATATGAAAACTCGACAAAACACAACTTCAACAAGGTGAGTGAGTTGTATAAGGTTAAAAGCTCAGGGATTAAGAAAGGGCATCTTCTATTAAACAATAACAGAGACGGGTCCACGTAAATATAGATTATAGATCGCTTCGGCTTTTAGAATTTAAGGGTTTTGTTTTTGGTGATAATAAAACAAAATAAGGCTGATTACTTTTTCCAGAGTCCTGACCCAAAAATCCAGTATCCTGAGAAAGTCATAAATGTCTTCCCCGTGTTCAAATTAAAGTCAGAAATTGTGTATTTCCGTCGTGGAGACAACATTAATTCCCTCATGTCCAGTTACGGAGACTTTGATGACATTCATATCCTGATTTCACTAAGCAGAATAACCCTCCACAACCTATAACTACATATATATTTTTTTCCTTTTTTTTTCTATTTCCTGATCCCTGTACTCCATTCTACGTACTCCCTAAGAATGAACTATCTTCTTTCGCCTACAAACACTCAGTCTCCAACATCCTTGGTTAAGATGATCACCATTACGTTAAAATGGCATTGATCATTATGTACACAATTGAGAATTCTACGAGTCAAGGAGCATCTTAAACACTAGACATCTGCCCAAACAATAGCAATAGTAGACTATACACACAAATCAACCCCACATTGTCCTAGCCCCAAATTTCATTTTAATCTTTTTAAATCAGAAAGCCAACTCCAAATTATGAACTGTAACCTAAAATTAGAAAAATCCATAACCATGAGAGAATTGTTATATAAACCCGTAAAATTGTTGAGTAAACCCGTAATATTAAAACCACCCCAAAAAATTAAAACAAACCCTCCACTTTTCCCTTTATACCCCACTCGCCCACACGCCCACACCCACACCCATTATTAACCCTTTCATTTACTCTCTCTCACCCACACCACCCACCACCATTTTTAGAGAGAGAAAGAGAGAGAAAATCAGTTTGACAGAAAGAAAAGAAGAAGAAATCAACTGATTTTAGAGAGAGAGAGTGAAAAATTTCGATTTTTGGTTCGATGCATTTAAATTTCTGAATTTGGGTGGTTCGGCCGCTACCAACCGAACTTTTTAAAAATTTCGGCAAACCAGAGCCGAACTTTTTAAAAATTTCGGCCGGGTGTGGCCGAACTTTTTCAATATTTTCGGCCGGGGGTGGCCAAACTTTTTCAGAATAGACTAGTTTTTAAAAATTTCGGCCGGGTGTGGCCGAACTTTTTCAATATTTTCGGCCGGGGGTGGCCGAACCTGAACTGAATTTCGGTCACTACTGGCCGAATTTTTGCAAAACGAAAAAAAAACAAAAGTTTAACAAATTTATATGCAGGAACTGCAGATTGTTTGAAGAATCTGTTTTTATGTTTCTTCGGTTTTCAGTTTTGAGTGTTAATGGAAAAATGGTAGTGGGTGGAGGATTGTGTCGAAGCTGCGTGGTGGCGGTTGGGATGGTGGTGGCCGGATTCGAGAGAGACGGTGGGTTGGGATGAAGGGTGGTTAGCTTGAGGGGGAAGGTGGGGTAATGGGTGTATGAATTAGGGGTAGAAAAGTAGTTTCATTCGGTGGCGTAGTTGTAATTAGTACGTTACGGGTTTACTCAACAATTTTACGGGTTTATATAACAATTCTCTAACCATGAATGCAGCTCACCAATATGAGACCTAACTTTTTTAAAACCAGAATCAAACAATGGAAAAAGACACACAAGGAAGATCCCTAAATAACTCACAAAATGAAATTAACTTTCTCAATCTAAATTCAAATTCATTATCACGCAACAACATCCAAACAAAACGACTTCATAACAACGGAGCCAATTTAGATTAAAACAGGCGCGATCGAATACAAACAAAACAATACATAAATGAATAAATGCATCAAGAAGGGAGCGGGAGCGGGAGCGGGAGCGGGAATTAAGAAAACGAACCTTCTTAGCCAATTGAGAAAAGCTTCCCATATACCCATGATTATCAAACACAAACAAGAGAGAGGGAGATCTATGAACCTCTGTCTTCAAGAGATCACTAAAACTCTCTCTCTCTCTCTCTCTCTATAAAACTTTTTGTTTCTCGCTCTAGAATTTATTAATGGCGATTGAAGCTTTTCTTTTCTTTTCCTGGAGGGAGGAATAAAAAACAACAGGGGAAACGAAATTGAGGGTGGAATGAGTGATTCACAGCATAAGACAAACTTTGAAAGTCCAAATAGCCCCTCCTTAACTACATATTTACGGAATTTGCCCCCATCAATTAATTAGAAATAATTTCATGATACCCCTCAACCCAAATCATTTTTCATAAAAGCCCATGCGAATCCAAAAGTTCACACTTAGCCCATATCAAAATCCCATAAAAATCAAAACATAGGTATAAGGGTAATTTTAGACATAGGCATCATTTGTTTTTCATTTTCAGCTCTTATTCAGATCTGAATGGATGGATGCATCAGACATAATGCAATTCAGACTATTTTTTTTTCTCCATTCAGATCTGAATGCCTCTTATTTTCCACTTAATTTTCAGATGTAAAACTATTACTTATTTGCCTCTTAATTTATTTATTTTCATATATATCTCTTCCATAAACTCGTAATTTCAAAAATATTCAACCCAAACACTAGATCAATAACCATTCATCTCATCTCTCTACTCCATTAAATGTCGTAACATTAATTTCAGATGTGAATTCAGATGAATATTCAAACAGATTGAGTAATTCAGAAATCAGTCTTCAGAGTTTAGACGCTACCTCTTATCAATTAAGTCAAATTCAGACGTGAAATTAGATTTCAGCACTTAACATTTAAAAAAAATCAAATGCCACCTTATACATTTAGATATACGAGCGGACTGCTTAATAAAATATGAGATTTTATTATTTTTGGGTATAAGAATGACGAACATAAATAATGTATAAGGGTGAATTTCTGTGAAATTTTATTTTTCGCCTGAACCTTTATAGATTTGTTATGTTGTCCCTGGTACATCAATTTATCGTGAAGCCACATTTGTGTGGTTGTCTGTGAGTGTTAAAAGCACCGCTGGCTGGCAGCCCGCCTGGCTGCGCCTCTCCAACGTCTGATTACAGCGCCTGGTCGACTAATCTGGTAGTTCGCTGGCGCTTCGCTTGTGCTGCGTTTTTAGAACCTTAGTTGTGCGTGGCCTATGAGAGGTTTCGAAAAGAAGGGATTCGGAACACGCGCGGGTAGTGAAGACGGCGCATAATTGGCGCAAGGAGTTCAACTTTACGGTTTCGTGTAGGCGCGTACGTTTATTTGGTCCTGACAGAGAAGGTCTAAGATAGGAAGTCCGTACAAGCCCATAAGTTTTTGTTTTTTGTTTTTTTTTTCCCGACCAGGCTTGGCCCATATGTAGCCTGGCCCATATATTGGTCTTTATCAATTTTTATTTATTTATTTTTTGTCAAAATAATATTCGGTCTTATCAATATCTTGGAGCTTTTCATAATTATCTTAGTAGCACCTTTTTTGGATATTTTTTTTTATTTTTATTGTAAGGTACGAATATTTTTTTATATGTTAGAAAAAAATTCATGTCTTAGAAAAAAAAAATATGTTGTGTACGAAAAAAATTGTGTATATTTTTTTATATTAACCTTTTGTCGTTTGACAAAAATTATAATGGGTTTATGTTTCACTCCGTAAGAACATTGAAAGGGTATATTTATATGTCCAATTTAAAATTGAATGAAAAATATATAATAACTCAAAGTTGATGAGTTGAATTGTAACTTTTTTAAAGTTTTACTCCGCTATTGATATCCCATGATATATAGATTAATTGAGGGATTAATAGAGAACATTACCTTGAAATTTGGGGTTACAAAGTGTGAAATTAAAGCTAATGAATATAAGGTAATGAATCTTATATTAATACAAATATTAATTAGGCATTCATGAGAGAATAATTGGAGCTATAGTGAGAAATACGCAAAAATAAAATTAAATTACTTTTTCCATAATATTTCTCCTATTCCTTTGCAATTTGTTATTCTTCATCCTTTGGCCTCTAAGAAAATATTAAATGGTGATATTGTCCAAGATTAGTGAAATTCGCCAGAACACTCCGGTGCAAAGTAGTATTCGCTTCATCCGTTCTATCATGTGATACTTATGTCCAATGAAGTCTCAAGCACACATAGTGAGGGGGCGAATTAGTTTTAAAATTGTTAGACAAAATATTACATTGAGCACAAGAAAAAGAATTACAATATAATTAAAGTACAAGTTACAATATTAACTTGAATAAAGAGAAAAATAGTATGTTTATCGTCTTGATTTGCTTGAGTATGAGTCGTGCTAGGAACTCTCCGAAATTTTTAATCTAGATACTAGAAAGTGAATCACAAAGTTATAAAGAGGTTGTTGAATCTTTTGAAGTGCCTTTTTGAAAAGAGATCATTAAAAGTGAGATTGATTTCATTTTGCAAAATCGCAGTTGGGAATTAGTGAATTTACCATTAGGTAGCAAGTCATAAGGATATAAGTGAATTTCCAAAAGGAAATGTTGATAAGTAAAAGACTAGACTTGTAATTAAATCTTACAAGTATAAAGAAAAGTCTTGACTGTTTTAAAAGAGAAAATTTACGTAGAACAATCTGAGAGGGTTGTTGCACATGGGCAAGAAAAATATCCACCATGTACACCACGTTCAATTGGTGTTGATGAATGAAATGATAGCATTATTGCTAATTTTAGGGCTACCAAAAAAATATGGGGTGTCTACTTTGAAAATAACTACCTTTAAACGGCTACCACAAGAAAACAATGAAATATTCATATGAAGTATATAAATGTATGCCTACATACACATGTGAATATGAGTTTTTTCGCAAAGTAGCATGTTCAAACACCAAAAAAAGGAGAAGTGATCACCTAATAGTGGATTGTGTTTCAAAAGTTATGTTTATAACAATTATGCATATTGGTTGTTATGTAAGATTCAATAAGTTTAAATATATATAAAAGCCATTAGAAAAGTGAAGTCAATGAAAATCAACTATTGATATCAAATTTATTAAAATGAATAAATGACATTTTGTTTGAAAAAAATTAAAGTGGTGAAACGGTTTAAGAAATAAAAACTATAAGAAAATGTGCTAGTTTGTAAAGTCATTGTATAACTTGAAATAAGTACAAAGATAATGACATCAAAAGTTTGATTGTGTGGATCTAAACAAGAGTGGCTATGTCATTTTGTTGATTAAAACCATAAACGATATGTTGAACTCGGAAAAATTATAGTAATTTTTGATATGTGAATTCAAAATTTAAGGAAAACTAATGGATTCGTTGTTAAACAAGTCATTAGGGGGATATTCTTGATAAATTTTGAAATTATCAATATGAAATAGCTAGAATTAAGATGGATTTGAGGTAACAATCATCAAACGGATAAAAGCTCGGGTTAGCAAGATGTTATATTGTTGGTGATTCTAGTGTCATCAGCTATTTTTATTTAATTGTGATTTACTAGAGATCAATGTGATTTCGTATTAGACTCGGATACGAGTAAGGAAAAGTGTGGAGTACACACTCGTTTGAGCTAATACGTTTTCGATCACAATAAAGAAGCAGGGGTCAAGGGGGTTGCGCCCCCTTGCGGGGTTAAGGGGCAGCGCCCCTTGTCCAAACAATATAGTTGGTTTACCAAATATACTACCAGTTTTGCCTCCAAATCTCAAAGGACACAATGATTGGCTTACAAATATGATTGTTGGAAAATAACTGTCATTAACCGCCCTAACTGCTACCTACCCATCTGTTTAAAAACAGAGTTTGATCTCATTTGCAAAATACGAAAAAACACAAAACTATTCTCAAGTTTAGATATGTCTTCTTTGCCTAGAAACAGATTGTTTGGCTGTCTTTTCCCAATAGAGATTTCGTGAACCCAGGCATTTACGGTCGAAATACTTTATTTGGAAAGTGGATCAATACACGATTCAGTCAAATATCTAGGATTATCATTAAAACCGAACCCCAATTTCTAACATATATTGCTAAAGTCAATTTATGATTGAAAAGATACATAGAAATATTTGTAATGTTAATCTAGACATATATGTCTAAGACATAATATCATTGGACAACTACTCTCAAACTATTAGACTATGTAAAGTCAAATGATAACTTGACGGATCCGTTAACCAAAGGGTTAGACAGAGAGTTAGTTAAAAATAATGGATGGGGATAGGACTTAAGCCTCCTGAGAGTTAATCCAACGGAAAATTCAATCTACATGACTGGAGACCATAAGAACTAGATTCAAAACGGATCACCTAACTGCAAGATGACTCGCAATGTCAATGTGGGGGTCTACCCCAAGTCCATTCCTAATGTGACATCTCGAAGGAGAAGGCTAAGCTTATGGATTTTAATGATTCTTACGCATCGAAAATTCGAGCAAGGTAATACGTGTACATTTAAGAAATCACATATGAGAGAGAGAAGTGGGTCTGCTTCGAGGAGAAGTGTGTGTGGCTCATTTCTTAGACCCTTTCGCGGAATCAGACGTATGTTAAGGACCAACATAGCTATAAGAATTGAACTATGTTAGGACGATACTAGTGTCAAGCATATGATCGACTACACAAAAAACATATCGATTGAAGGACACCGCGTTTATCGACTTGCGGGTTGTGAGGACCCCGACCCGAAACCTACACGTGTCCCAAGCTGGAGCGTCCCCAAACTAACCCAAATTTATTAAACTTTTAAAACTTGGATTTAACTTTCAAATATAAACACAATTCACATAACCAGTTCAAAATAACTCTACTCCTCTCCACCTTGGAGGAAGAGTTGACCAACTTTGAAAGTATACATCTGTTTTATTTACAAAAGATTGTGGTTATAACGTAGAAATTAAAGTTTATAATTACAAACTCCATGAAGGAACTATACCAAAATACATTTTCTACGCCAACCTATACGT
Source organism: Adenophora triphylla var. japonica (assembly GCA_022495995.1). NCBI lineage: Eukaryota > Viridiplantae > Streptophyta > Magnoliopsida > Asterales > Campanulaceae > Adenophora > Adenophora triphylla. The sequence goes on along the minus strand of JAFEMH010004315.1, from coordinate 91,435 downwards.
ACCCCGACAATACCCAAAAGATCACTTCCAAACTCCTCTCCGCCCTTACTTGACCTGGTCCACTTTGTCTCGGGATCTAAAAACATTAAAGGGAGAGGGGTGAGAATAAATCTCAGCAAGCTATTATGAATGCAGTAATATGCCAAATAAGATGCAACACATAACAAGTTGCATATAACACATTGAAAAAGTTGTAAACACCTTTCATTACCTTGGTTTACCTTTTTCTGTCTGAACAATAGTCGTACAACATTGGGTATAATACTCCAATCTTAGGTGAGCTGCTTAAGAAATACTCACATCTTATAAGACCCATTTTTTCAGGGAACCAAATAAGATAGTAGCAACTCTGTAAGGCTTTTGGCTGTCTGAGATGCTATAACCCCGACTTTGTGGCAAGCGGGTGAGGGACGGTCATGAATATAACATAATCCGATCACATTAGGTCACACTTCCATAATTGACAGTATTATGTTATACCCCCAACATCAGCTGATTAACACATCATCAAGCACATAATAGTTACTTGAAATATAATCCACAAAAGGGATAAGCAACATACATGGTAAAATATACTCATGTTCAACCAATATCATAGTGCAACATTTAATCAACACACTATGCATAATTTAATCAATTAATATGAATTCAAGTAAAGCATTGAGATATCATCCATCCACCATACGTAGTCATTATACAATAATACATGGCCTCTATAAAGGTCCAAGTTAAATCTACCAAGTTGGAGTCACATTGGTCAAGTTAACAAACTAGGCTACCTAGCGTTTTCCAAGCAATATTTAAAGTACTTCCCTAATTCCATTTTAATCACTTAAGATGTCATTGTGTAGCCAAAGTATTCTACTTTAATCTAGGTTAAAGAGATTTCATTTTGGTTCTAGTTTGATTAGGTTTGAACAGCTCTAAAGTTGGTGCAACATAACCAGGTCAGGGCACGACTCGTGTCCCAGGGCACGACTCGTGCCCTTTTGACCCTTCTCTGAATCATGCGTCCCTTGACAGCACGACTCGTGACTTCCCCATGGCACGACTCGTGCCTGAGGGCACGACTCGTGCCAATTTTTCCTTAAGTTACTCAGAACGACTTGGCACTCCTTGCACGACTCGTTACCACGAGTTGGCCATGGGCACGACTCGTGCCTGAGGGCACGACTCGTGCCACGGCCAGAAACAGGTATAGCAGCAGCAACAATTCAATAACTCCAAGAAAACCAATTTCAACCCAAGTTTCCCTTTTTGTGATGAACCTAAAGGTTTACTACAATTCATACTTCTCTTATTAAATCATTTAGACCCAAAATGATGCAAACCTAGGTCATTACCACTTGGTTTTCCACCCAATTTACTACCATTTTTCAAGATTTCCATTCTAATCCAACCCAACCCATTTACTTCTATTCTTTACCACTTTCATGAACAACAACATTTTCTATAACACTAACAAATTCCTCAAATCCAAGAAGGTTTCCCCAAGGCATCAAATACCCATTATAACAACAATAACAACATTTAATAGCTCATGAACATTTAAAGAAGGGAAGGGTCATAATAACTCACCTTAGCAAATACAAGATGGAATGAGGATTTTCTTGGCTTGATCAACTCTCCTAGTTGCCCCAAACACAAAAGTACTCTCGGATTGAAAAATGAAGAAGGATTGAACTTGGTAGGAGCTTGAGAAGAGGTGGGTTTCACAATGGGGTTTCCATGGAAATTGTAAGAGAGAAATGAAGGAGGATGATGGAGGAGGTGAATGAAAAGTGTAAAGGGAGTATGGGGAGGGTTTGACTTTGAAGGAGGAAGGGTGAGGGAATAAGGGGAGGAAGTATGGCCCCCCCATACTTCCAAATTTTCATTCTTTCTTTCTTTTTAAAATAACCTTTCCAACCCAAAATATTTTATTTGCTCATTTTATTATCACTCCACCCTATTACTTTATTTTACTTTCAATTATTTTAATTCAACCAAAGACTTTAACTTACTTTCATTTTATCCCAAGGCTTTTAAAATTATCTCCTAACTGTCTCAATTTAACATAACATTAAAGGCGTAAAATAAGCACATAAAGTTAACATTAATATTAAAAGCATATAATATGATACTAAAATTGTGCCTAGAGTTAGGGTCGTTACACGGGTAGAGTAAATATGCTTGTACGAGTGAATGTTCAAATGGCGATCCCACACCTATCGTTTGTAAGTTTTTGTCTGTCGAACTCTATCACCAAACTTGTCATCAATTTCCTTAATGTGGGGGATTGTTGGAAAAATATGTTGTATATATAAAGGAAATTGTGTATATTTTCTTACATGATTCATTTGTCGTTTTACAAATATTATTTTGGGTTCATGTTCCACTTTGTGAGAAGATTGAAATAGTATATATATATATGTCCATTTTAAGATTGGATGAGAAAGATATAATAGATCAAAGTTGGTGGGTTGAAATTATAACTTTTTGAAATTCAACCCCATTATTGATGTCCCATGACTCCAAGATTAATTGAGGGATTAATAGAGATCATTGTATTGAGATTTAGGGTTACATATAGTGGAATTAAACCCCATGAATACAATGTAATGAATCTCATGTAAATACAAAGATTAATTAGACATTCATGGGAGAGTTGTTGGTGGTATAAGTGAGAAAGACACAACAAAATAAATATTGTTCTTTTGTCCATCAATCTTCCCCCCCCTCTCCATTTTTTATTCTTCATCCTTTGGCCTCCAATAAAATATTCAATGGTGTTATTGTCCAAAACATAGTGAAATTCGCCAGATGACTCAAGTGCGGAGTATTATCAGGTTCATCTGTTCTATCTTGGGAGACTAACGTGCAATGAAACCTCGAGAACTCGTGGTGGGGGGGGGGGAAATTAGTCTTAAGGAGAGTGTCTAACATGGCTCGGACTCAAGCAAATCAAGACGATAAACATACGATTTTCGCTCTCTTGTAATAAAAACCTAGCAAGTGGAATACTTACCGCTGTAGCAATATACAAAAAGCAAGGGCCGAACCACAGAGACATGATAAGAAACAAGTTGATTTAAAGTAGTGAAAAGTAATAAAGAGATTTTTTTTATTTGGTTAATTACTACTCTACGAATTTCAAGAAACAAGACTAAACTAAGAAAACAATTAAAAACAAGAAATTAATCAAATTAACAAAGGGATTCTCTATGCTATGCTAATAATAAAGGGATCGATCTTATTAAATGATTCATTCACTAGAATAAGGATCAGACGGTTTGACGGGCGATTTGCAATCCTTTTTTTCCTATTATATCATATTTCAGTCACGTCCATATAATACCCAAAAAAATCATTAAACACTCGAGAATAATTGAATCTAAATCCTTTTGATTCAGTCACTTCCTTAATTTATTTAATCATCAAAGTAATAGTCAATGCATTAATCACCCAAGTCAATTGAGCGATTTAATACCCAAATTGTTTAAAGGCAACTAGTATATTATCTTAAAATTGAAACCCTAAAACTCGATTAAAAATACCAAGATGAACATGAACGAAATTGATTGGAAGAAGTAAATCTTATAGCATTGAGTTTAAGTGATTGTTACATCTAATCCGCAAATCTAAGAATATAGTTACCCATCACCATAACAAAGAAAACAAAGAAATAACCAAAAAACATCAAAATCTAGAATAATTGAATTCTTGAATTCTCCCAAGAAAAGAAGTAAGAACTAGAGTAAAACACGTGCAAAAGAGAAATTAATCAACCTAATCTAGCATTTATATTTATATGTAAAGTAAACTTAAACCTAGAAGAAATTACAAAAGGAAAAAAAAATAGTAAAATAATTAGAAAACTAAATAATTAGGAAACTAATATAGTCCTAAACAAGTCATATTCTTTTTCTCCAAGGTTTGTACAAAATTTTGTAGGATATTTGTAGTGATCCACAAAATTGCTTGAAGGTCCTTGAGTTTTTTGGAATTCCAACTCAGTCCTTCAGATTTCAATAATTCCAGAAAAGTTCGAAAGCATTTAAATATTGGCTGTTTGGTCACTGAAGTCTCAAAAATGATAGAGTAGTCACTGGATTCTTCAGAGTTTGGCACAGCGTTGAACTTCTCTAAATAGCTATAAGGTCCCTAAAATCCCAAATTTTATCTTGTTTTGTTTGTATTTTGCACTTTTCACATGTTTGACATCTCTTTCACAAAAACACTAAAACGTATATTAAATACCAACAAACTCAAGAATTTCGCTAGGAATAAGCACGAAAAAAAACTCAATAAATAAGGTAAAACTCATCCATTAATACTCAATATTCGCTTGAGAATATACAAACAAATTTGTTTCTGGATATCTTACACAAAGCTTTATACTAATATTGTAAATGAATATTACTATATAGTTTCTCTGTTACATGTGGGAGGATACTTATTTCTTTTTTCACCTATCCCACGTGAGTTGATACTGACTAAAATGGAAACGCTTTTACATCATTCCATTCACTCATTCTCTCTCTTACTCGGGGCGGATCCACCTTATGATGTGCGAGTGCTACGACACCCACATAATTTTTTTTTAAAAAAATAATTTTTAACAATTTTTTTCTCTAATTTATTTACAAATATTTAGGTTCCATTTGTTTCGCGTAAAATAACTTGCGGAAAATGATTTCCTGTAAAATGTTTTTCGAAAAATGAATTTCCTGTAAAATGTTTTCCGAAAAATGAGATAAATATGTTTTCGGCTGTTTGGTAAGGAAAATATTTTTCGAAAAAAATTTCATGTGTTTAATGAAAATATTTTACGATAAAAACACAATTTGAGATAATTTGAATGGGTGGGGGCGGGGGGTGGTGGTGGTGAGTGGAGTGAGGTGGGGGACGGGGGTTGAGGGAGGGGTGGTGGTGAGTGGAGTGGGGTGGGGTGGGGAGTTGTTAAAAATAAATTTTAAATGATTAATTTTTATTTAACCTGACGGGGGGGGACAGGGGTGGTGGTGGTGAGTGGAGTGGGGTGGGGAATTGTTAAAAATAAATTTTAAATGATTAATTTTTTTTGACCCGATCGGGGGTGAGGGGCAGGGGTGGTGGTGGTGGTGGTGAGTGGAGTGAGGTGGGGGGTTGTTAAAAATAAATTTTAAATAATTAAAAAAATTGACCCGGGGGAGGGGGGGTAGGGGGTGGTGGTGGTGGTGGCGGTGGTGAGTGGAGTGGGTAACGTGGGGATGTATGAAAAGTTAGGTGTGTGAGGGTGTTATCATTTTTCGAAAAATAATTTACTTGGAAAAATTTGTAAATCATTTTACGGCGAAAAGGGGGGAAAATATTTTTCGAAAAATATTTTTCTCATTTTTCAGTGCTTACCAAACACTGAAATATGGAGAAAACGTTTTTCAAAAAATGTTTTACGACAAACAAACGGAGCCTTATTGTGCTTAGTAATATGCTAATAGAATTTGTTAGCAGCTCAGATGGTATGGACTTTTGAATTCAGACTTAGACCATTCCCAGCGGTGACCCTCCCTTGAGGGTCACCAGAAAAGACAAACCACAAATGAAAAAAAAAAAAAAAAAAAAAAAAAAGAAGGACAGTCACGTTAATTGTTTGCCCGGGTTGGCTAATTGCCCTACGGTTGGCCCCGGTTGGTCACAATTTGTTGTTTTTTTTTTGTTTTTTTTTCACTAAATTATTTTGATTTTGTGCTTATATAAATATATTTTTAAAACTAAGTATATTTTATATAATTATATAAATTAAAAAAAATAAAAAATATATCAAGATTCATTTTTTTTATAATTGTATGGGTAATTATTTTTAATAATTGTACGGGTAATTTTAAAAATATTATTATTAATAAATTATTTTAAAAAATAAAATGATAAGTATTTTAGATAAGTTGAAGTAAAGAAAAAATAAATATTTTATTTTTAAAAGGTTGGGTTGGGTTGGGTTGGTTCACTGATGAAAGTATAAATTATATAAGGTTGGGGTTGTGTATATGAAAGTGGGAGAAATTAATATTTTATTTGAGGTTGGATTGGATCGGGGTCACTGATGGGGATAGTCTTACCCACCAAGGTTCAATACCTCTTAGCTACAAGATTTTTCTAATTATCTTTAGCCTCTAAAGATTGTCCTATTTAATTTTAGCCTCTAATAATATGATAAATGAGCTTCTTCTTTTTTTTTTCAAAATTTCACTTAAATTCTTTTGATTATCATTTTAATTATCATAAATAGTTTTTTATTATTCAAATTTAATTGTTTGCCTCTATTATGATAAACAACTTTCTTTTCAAAAAAATAAATATATCTAATGCTCGGATTCTTTTGACCATAATTTAACAGACATAAAAATGTTTTTTATTTATCATTTAAAAAAATCATCATTTTTCATTTGCAAATAATTAAAAAAAAATTTGAATCATATAAGAAATGAAATACTCTTTCAAGAATGATTTCATAAAATGCTTTCTACTATAATGTCAGCATTAGAACATCAATAATGTAAATATTTTTTTTTTGTTTCTTCATAAAATAAGGGGCAAATGACAAATAAATGCCTGAAATTTGGGGATCGTTCGTAAGATAGGGTCTGAGGTTCTAAAACTCGCAAATCATGGCTTAAAGGTAGAAAATACTAGCAATTAAGGCTTTCTGATAGAAATGTTAGATTTTTCATATAAATCAACATGTTTCATGCATATGTGGACTTAATTGAAATTAATGTTACTATTTAATAGGTAAATGAATATTTTAATTTTAAAGGACTAATAGTAAATTTATAATTTACTTAATTATTATTATTATTTTTTTGAAAAATAATTTCACTAAACTTTTTATTTACAACATGTGATACATGTTCTCATTTAATTTTAGTAATTAATATTATTTTTTTTTGAAAAAGTATTTCACTAAATTACTTTTTTAAAAAAAATATTTACTATAGTAATTAATATTTCATATAAATTATCAGATTATTTTCTGGCTATTATTGGAATGTTGGATTTTTTTTTATTGAAAAAATTGTCTAATAACTGAATTATAAAAATGAATGAGTCTAATATTTCAGCTATAAAAGGTATAATATATAAATTATGAGATTAATTTGTTTCTATTAATTATTTTTTTTTATTTTTTTGAAATAATTGTCTTAGAGGTGAATAAATCTTATACTTCAGTTATAAAAGTTGCACCGATAGTAAAATGACAGTTCTGTAAATAAGTGTCTTAATTGGTTACATTTTTGTAAATAAGTGAATTTAATATCGTTTAATAATGTGAAAATGAAAAAAAAATGACTTTTATAAATCAAGTATAAAAGACGATTTAGTCTTATAATTTAACTATAAGAAATAAGATGTGTATATAAAATTTCAAAATTTCGTATTCTAAATTGAATTTAAATCTCGGCTACATAGCTTTAGCTTTAGGATTAGGGTTCCAACAAGCCCTAATTTTATCTAATCATAAGAAATAAAAAAGAAAATGCCCAATTGAGGTGATTGGAACTAATGATGAGTGACCATTTATATTGGTCGGAAGCATAATGCGTAATTACTTTATTAAAGTGTAAAACGATAATGGATGGACCAAGAATCCGTGCCCCCTCCGTTCTGGTGTTGTGAGTGATCAAGATGTTGTGACTTGTGAGTGGTCAAGATATGGTTGCACCTTGACCTTGATGTACACAAATAAAATATTATCCAAATGTCAAGCCGCATATAATTAAAATGGATGACTCAGCAATAAGGTAATGACTCACGTGGATAAGTCAACCATAATGATCAAACCGCCGTGTTGACCCCAAGCGACTTTGAAGGACCGAATAGACAATACAAAGGGAAAAATGGCGAGATAGCTTTAACCGGCGAAATGATCATCTTGCTTGAGTCAGATCATATTGCAAGTAAATAAAAGGTCGAGTCGAAGAGCAGGCGAGATGATTGTATTCAGTGAGATAGTGATCTCGCTCGGCATCACCAGATCCCCTCGTGGTGCCGATCAAGTCCGGCTAAATAACCAATTCAGGCGAGATAGGAATCTCGCCTGAGATCTCTGTTTCTTCATTAAATGTTCCTGAATAAAGGAAAGACCATCTATGACACAAAGGACAGCATTAAATGAGACAAAGGACAACTATAACTGTAGTGCCCCCAAAATTTCATAATACGATGGAAAGTCAGCTAAAGTAGGTGAAAAAGGATCACATCAAGCCACCCTATCATCTTATCATCATGATAACTTCTCAACCTAGGGACTTGCCACCTTATCATCATGTGAGCTATAAATAGAAGGATTCTTTCACAAGTCAAGTAAGCACTATCATCTACTCTCAAGCTCTTTCTTTCTCCAGTTTTGAGCTCATTTCAGATCAGTTTTTTTACTCTTATACTGGAGGGGCTTTAGTCGAATAAGCCCCCAGCTTAGCTTACGGTGCTCATTTTGCAGGTCTTTAGTGGATAATCGTGCCAGCTTATCCTACGTGAACGCAACATGGGTGCACTCATCAGAACTCGATTTCCTGGTAGCATCACACCTCCTTTTATTTTATCAAGTAAAATTTAGCACACCCAATTCATTCCCACAATACACTCTCAAAAATGGAAAACAAATACTCCCTTCGTCCCACTCGAATTAGGATTTTCTCTCCCGACACAGATATTAAAAAATACTACTATATACAATGAGTGCAGGAGGTGTTGTAAATATAAAAAGTAAAATAGAAAATAGAATGAGTGAAATAAATAGTTAGGAGATTGTTGTTGTGAGTGTGACAAGTGAGTCTCATTTAATATAAAAATAATATAACTTGCCATTTTGGACATTCTAAGTCGAGGATGCTCAAAATGAAAAATTGTACTAAATCAGATGGAACGGAGAGAATATCTTTAAAGGGTTCTTAAAATAAAAATTGTACACAGAATTAAGAGACAGAGGGAGTAAATATTACTCTCTTCGTCTCATTTTTTTTTCAACATTTTACTTTTACAAGTAAATTTTGATCAAACGTAAAAGTCAATTTAATCATCTTAGTAAAATGTAAAAAAATTGTTATTAATAAATCATTTTGTGATTAATTAATAGCATTTTGTTTTTAATTTTATTAGAATGATTAAATTGATATTAATATTTGATCAAACTTTATTCATGTTCTATCATTAAAAGTCAATGTGTGGCCAAATATAATAAGACGGAGGATGAGTACTATTTCCGTCCCACAATAATCTGTAAATAGACATATTTTGGGCGTCTCACAATAATCTGCAAAGTTCTAAAATGGAAATGGGACCCACTTGTTATACTCACAACTATTACCCACTAACTTCACTTTCTCTCTCCTACCCAAACATCTACACTCACAACACATAACTTTTTTCACCTTTTACCTTAATTCTTATGCCAAATAATTTTGTGCGCATTTCTTCGAAATGGAGGGAGTATTATATAACGGCGGAGTCCTATTAGTGTGTCATATCAGTCAAAGCATTACTACTTATATGTCTTTTTTCTAATTTCCAAATTTGTACATGATGCATCTCAACATTTATAATGCTTTTAAGAGCATCCGTAGTCATGACTTTTAAAAATTAAGTCATGGCATTCCTCTCTCCTCCAACTTAGCTTCACATCATCAGTCATCAATATTCACAACTCCAAACAATTCTATCTCCATTCACGACAAAAGTCATCAGTTTCTCTATCCTACTTTTTATTTATACCCCATCATATTTTCTCTTTCCTACTCATTTATATTACATTTATTACTACTATATATAATTATTAATTATTGTACTATATAAATGATTAATTATAAATTTCATTATAATTAATTATTTTATTAATATATTTATTTTTATTTATATTATTTGAAGAAGTTTATTATTTTTTGTATGTTAATTGCAATTTTTGTTGAAATCAATTACAATTTTTGTTTGAAAAATTAGTTTTTTGATGAAACATGTGTCATCTTCCTATTTGCTCCATTTCCATGATTTACTCTTTCTCTCTCCTTGCCACAATGGCATCTGCAAGACTCATTTTGTAACTTGTCATGAATAACATGGATAAATGTCATGAATGGGGGAGGCATTGTTGCCACATATGCTCATGCCATGAATAAAAGTCATGAATGAAAATGCTCTAAGTACTTCTGACTTTGACTTTAGGATCTTTGAGCCAACTTTATAAGAAATATAAAATAAGATTTCAAATTATTTTTTCGCCTTTTATACCTTATGTATAATAATAGTTCGCCATTCATATTAAAAGTATAGTGTTATTTTTTCACTTTTTTTTTCTCAATTTTTAAGAAAAATAAATAAAAAACTTCTGTTTTTTTTTTTTTAAAAAAAAAAACTGACTCTTATACCTTAAGTATAAGACTAAATAAAATATTAATAAAAAATATAAGTCATTTTTTATTACTTAAAATACGTAATAAATAAAAAACCTTCTGTTGTTGGAGAAGATGTTCATGACAAAGTCACTAACGAACAAGCTATACGTGAAGCACAAGTTGTTCGTTGTTCGAATATATGAAGGTACTCCTATTAAGGATCACCTAAATCGATTTAATTTTTTATTACTTAAACTACGTAATATAGAGGTTAAAATTGATGAATGATGAATATTTTGCTCATATTCTATTTTTTGTTTATTTACCATTGTCATATGAGGGGTATGTGAACTGCTGCATTAATGATAAGGACACAGTTACTTTGCAGGTAAAGACTGGCCTCAAAATAAAAAATTTGCGCCAAAAAGAGAGTGGTATATGTAAAGAATCTCAGTCATCAAAAGTTTGGTTGCGGAAGGCAATATGGGTCAAGGTAGGAGAAACAAGTTCTAAAAGGGGTCTAATACCTGGAGATTTTTGTAATTACTGCAAGAAAGGGACATTGGAAACGTGATTGTCCTATGATGAAGGAGAGCGAGAAATTTGGGTTAACTACAACTATGACAAATGACGTTTAAAGTAAGAGGATTATGTTCTATTAATCGAAGAAGACAAAGGCATAGAAGATGCATGGATTCTGGATTTTGGCTTCTTATCACATGTGTTCGTGCATGAAATGGTTTGCAACGTACGAGCAGGTGGAAGGTGGTTCGAATTTCTAACGTCCAGGTTTAAAGAGGAGAAGAATTGAAGTTGGTTAAGATTTCTGAAACAAATGAAAAAGCTTGCTGGAGATCATGCTACCGTATGATGCACGCACGGAAGGCATCAAAGTCGGTGCAAAGGTGTTGGAGACCATGCTACCGCATGGTGCAACCGCATGAACGATCGAAGTTGTCGTACGACAGATCTTGCCAATGGGTCGGGCCGGTCTAAGCGTGATCTGGACGGCTTGGGCAGCAAGATGTAGCAGTATTGGAAACATGTTTCCTTGTGTGTTTTGTAATTCTTTTAGGTTAGGGTTTTGGGAGTATAAATACTAGCCTACTCCCATAACATGAATTATTATAGTGTGATACACAATCAATAATTCAAGAATATGAACTAGTGATTTCTTTGAATTTCATAGATTTATAGCATCGTTTGTAGCAGTTCAATTCGTTCCCATTCCTTTCCCTAGATTAGGGTTTTACACAATTGTGAATTCTTTTGATGAAGAATTCGTGCATATATAACTAAAGACTTGTGATTTGTGATTTTTCATATTAATAATAGTTTTTTACCATCGGGCCGTGTGGTGAATACGTAAATACTTGTGTTTGCGTGTATGTATGTTGTGATTGCCATATTCTCTACTACATGTTTTAACATAGATGATGACGACGAAGCATCTCAAGCCTTGACTTAACAATCAGTGTCGAAAATGAACCGACGAATATAAAGAGAGAACTGAGATAGAGAGGAAAAATGATTTGAGAATTTTGTTTTTAAGAACTAGATCATGATTTAAGATGTCAATATATCAATTCAAGATTTAAGTCTTCAGTTCAAGAATTTTTAGGAATTTATACAGATAATAAGAAACTACACCACTTTAGAAAAAAATATTTAATAAAAAGACGAATCTCAGTGGTGCTCGACGCCCAACCTGATTAGTCGGGGCTTATGGTGCCTAAGCGACGTTTCTACTCCCTCCGCATCATAATAAGTTACACATTTTGTCATTTAGGGCGTTCCATAACAATTTATCTCTTTTCATTTTGGGACATCTTTTATTAATATTATATTGATGGGATTTCATTTGTCATCTCATGACAACAATCGTTATTATTCAACATTAACTTTTCTCTTTATTTTACTTTTCGTAGTAATCACTCTTGCATTCTCTCTCCTCTTATTTAAATGTATTTTTTAATTCTCGCGTCGAACAGTAAACGGGTAAGTTATTATGGGGCGGAGAAAGTATGATCGAACAAGTTATTAGGTGAATATAAATTAAGTTAGTCGTTGCATTTTATGTAACATTAATAATAATCGTACTAAGAATTATTCCAAATTATTTGTTGAATATTTTAAATTGGGTGGTTGATGAATGAATTAACAACTCAGGTCGTCGACGGTGAAATCCATACTGAAACACCACACGACACAACAAACAGAGTTAGAGAGAAAAGCTATGGCGTTTGGTCACAAATCATAATCATCTCTCTCTCTCTCTAGATCTAGTTTCAACCAAAATACCTTATCAGCTCAAATTTTCCTACATTCAATTTCACAACTTCTTCTGTTCGTTTTGATTCGCTGAATTGAGATTTCAAACCTTCAATGGTGGAAGGAACATCTGCAACCAAGTGATTTCCCCAAATTTCTCTGTGGTCAAGGTTCTAATGTTATCAGGTAAGCATCTTTTGACTTTCTTTGACTTCGTTAGGGAGTTTAATCAACCTTGCCTGTTAACTTTTTTACTTTTAGATTCTTCTTCCTGCTGTAACTTTCGGGTTTATTGGATTCGTGTTTGATGTTAGGGTTTAGAGTTGGCATGAATTGGAGTTTGTTGTGTGCTAGAGACTTTTTCGTTCCTCAATAATGCATTTTCTTTTGATTTTTTGTTCCATGTGATTAATCAAAAAAAAAAAAACTAAAAACAACAACTGTATGGTCTTCTTCTGATCAGTGACAGCGGGTGGTACACATTTGGTAGTCTTTTTGCTGCGATCAGCTTTGAGCTTTCACTTATATGCTGCTTAATATTAGCTGGTTGTCTTTTTTTAAAAGTGTGTAATTTGCAAGCTTTAAATGCATTAATTTGTTTGAATGGATGAACTTAAATGTCTATCGAGGTTTTTCTTTCCCACAATTTTCGGGAGTTACGTAGGCTTATCTAACAAAGTTTGGGTTTTGTAACATGTTCACATTGTTACTCATTATTTGATAATTTATTTTTATTTTATTTTTTTTCACTACTCACACACACACACACATGCACGCACAGAAGCACCTAGGAGATAAATCCTAGGGAGAGAAAGCCTTCCCTCTAACTTCTGGGGGGATCGAACTCATGACCTCCAGGTTGGAAGCCATGAGCTCTAGCCAGCAGGCCAAAATCCCCATGTGCTAGTTGATAATTTATTGTTACATAGTGCCTGTGTATGGAAATGTGCATAAAAACTCAAAAGATGCGTCTTTCCCCCTTTCAAACCATAGTACTAGTGTTGTGACGCTACTTTTGTATCTCCATAGGTTGCATTTTCTTAACTGCAGCATTATTTTGAAGATATTCAAGAACAAATTGAGGATGAGGAACAAATTGAGGAAACGAACTACTTTGCGTTGCAATGCAGGAAGGAGATGCTCATTGTCAGTTGTTGTAGGCAGCCTTGTGGCATGTCTTATTATGCTCCAATTTTACTCGCAAATTCAGAACAAAGAATCTCAAGGTGGTGAAGTTCGGATACATGCTAGTCGTCACCCACTATTTCGCGAACTTGAGGAGGTGGAGGAGGAGATTATAAAAATTCCCCCACCAAGAAGGAGGTCCCCCCGTGCCGAGAAACGAAAGCCTAGAAAGCCAAAAACCTCTCTGATTGATGAATTTCTCGATGAGTCATCTCAACTTAGACCTATGTTCTTTCCTGATCGGAGAACCGCAATAGATCCTTTGAAGGACAATGGAAATGATAGCAGTTTTTACTATTATCCTGGGAGAATATGGCTGGATACTGATGGAAATCCTATTCAAGCTCATGGAGGTGGTATTCTGTATGATGAGAGATCAAGTACATACTATTGGTATGGGGAGTATAAAGATGGACCAACTTATCATGCCCACAAACATGCAGTAGCACGGGTTAGTATTTTTGAATCTTAATTTGGTAAACAGTACAAATATCTCATTAGCAGTTTAACATTGGAGTTATAGTTTTACATTTTTGCTTCTTCAGAGAAAACTGAAATTATCTTAGCTATTGTTTAGGGTGTCAGTGATTTCATTCCAAACGTTTGAACTTTTATTATGGACGTCTTTGTCTTTCTTTATCTTTTATGTTCATATAAAAGTTTATGCCATTAACCCAAATTTTTACTGTCACCTGTAGGCGATTAGTAGTGGATACTAAGACCTCGTCAGTCCATTCCTTTTGAAGTGTGATTGGTCTCTCATCTTTCTAACTTGATTTCCTAATGTCCTTGTCCAATCTCTCCAAAGTACCCTCATAAGCTCACTTTGGTCTATCTCTGCAAAAGAAAGTAAACGAGGAAAGAATAAAGCTAAAAGAGATCGATCTTCATCCTTACTAGTTACTCCCCATGAAATCTTCAATAAAATGTTAAGGTCACACCTTTTTCAGTGAACTGTTGTGCTTGATAAGGCACCCAAACCAGCTTTTCAATCATCCAATTTGCTAAGTTTGCCTAATGTATTTAAATCAAATGTTTGTTCCATGTTATTTTGTTGCCATTAACCTTACTGGCTTCAAAGTTCAAACGCCTCTAGGGGACTATGGTGCTTGCTAGTATTCCAAATAAGTCCGAGATTTGGAGGATTTACCAAGTCTGGGAGGATTAAGATATCAATATGTACCCAAAGTAGACATTTGCGAATAGTTGAGTTTGTGACTAGTGGAGGAGCAAGGTACTATCAGATGCTTGTATTTTCATCTTAGTGTTGTATTTTCCTCTAATAAGAACAAACCTTGGTTGATAGTTAGGTTGGTCGACTGTGACCTTGATCATGATTAACAGTACATTATACTCTTGAGAAAGTGACGAGATTCTTTTATATTGGGGTTACTCTTTTAGCATAGAATTGATCTTCTATCTCCATGGATGTCGAAGAAATAGTTGGAGCTAGTCTTTAAGCTGCATTTAGTTTAGATTTCTATCGTGGTTTCTCAATTGCAGTGACTGTATCAAGTGCAGTAACTGTATTAGACCTTTTTGGTTCTGTGTTGTTGTTTGGACACTGTATTATATTTAACAGATTGACATCCTTTTGAGACTCTTAAGGATTGGAGCACTTATTCCAAGCTCCGCTGCTTATTTTTCTGCTCTCCTTCAAAGCTAATTTATCTCGTGTCTCGGTTGTCGCAAGTTCTGTGAAAGAAAAATTCCATGTATGTGGTGATGAATGGAATTCTAATGTAGTCTGCTTAAAAGAAATCTTGAAAAACTTGGGAATTTAGAGTGTCAGCTATATGCTTATAAATGAGAGAATACAAATTTGCCCTACGAAGTTCCCACAAATTACTATGAGGTCCCAGTTTGTTCAAATGTTCATCCTTGCACCAGTAAAAACATTTCATTTTCAATAGGCCCCCTTCGTCCGAAACCTAATATTTTTACAATTCAGTTCCTGATTGTAAAACCTTGTAATTAATATGTATTGTTGGCAACTTGAAATCTTTCTGTGTAAGTAATCTGTGAGTAGGCTACTATACAGTTTGTTGCTCCTATCACCATGAAAATTACATCCTTATATATCTGCATTATTCTTCCAAATGAGCATTTTCTTTTAGTAATACTTAGTGGCAAGGTGAATCCCAATGATAAACTCTGTTCACATCATGTTCCAAGAGGCTAATAGGGTAGAAAAATCAGGGGTTTCTCCTCCTAAGCCATTTTAAGATTGTCTTGATTCCCTCAGTATCATGGGACTCGTGATTGCCATGAAGTTTCATTATGAATGAAAGAAGATAAGCAAATATGTTTTTATGGGTTAGATGCCCATTACAATTCACAAGTTTGTGGAGCAGTTTTGTTGGTATCAAAAAGATGTCATTTGATTACAAGTCTGGTAGAGTGCACCCGGAAGGATTCTAATAAGTTACTTAAAAATGGATATAGTTCCATTGAAGGATTTAAATAGGTGTGTAGCTAGTTGCAAAGGTGCATTTACCATATAATCCCATAAACTTACCAATTTTACTTCCTAATACAAGAAATATTTCATCTAACCATATAATCACTAGCTTAATAAGTACACTCTATTTCTTATTTTACTAAGTTCACCCTCCCATCATTTTACTAAGTCTACCCTCTTTATCAATTTACTTTCTCTCCAACCACTATCACCTTAGGTCACCCCTCCCCATCTTCTCCGGTCAACAACTCCGGCAACTTCTACGGCAACCAAACAACTGAGAACTTAACTTATCAGTAAGTTCTCGGTTGTCAACTAAACTACTAAAAACACGATCAACTCCGACGACCAAACAACTAAGAACTTATCGGTAAGTTCTCAGTTGTCAACTAAACTACTAAGAAAACGATCAACTCCGGCGACTAAACAACTGAGAACTTACTAAGAATACGATCAACTCTGGCGACCACCAACTCCGACGACCAAACAACTGAGAACTTATCAGTAAGTTCCCAGTTGTCAACTAAACTATTAAGAACACGATCAACTCCGTCGACCACCAACTCCGGCGACCAAACAACTGAAAACTTAACTTATTAGTAAGTTCTCAGTTGTCAACTAGACTACTACTAAGAACACGATCAACTCCGGCGACCACCAACTCCGGCGATCAAACAACAGAGAACTTAACTTATCAGTAAGTATTCAGTTGTCAACTAAACTACTAAAAGCACGATAACCTCCAGCGACCAAACAACTGAGAACTTAACTTATCAGTAAGTTCTCAGTTGTCAACTAAACTATTAAGAACATGATCAACTCCGGGACCTCTCCGACGACCAGCCAACTGAGAAATTATCAGTAAGTTCTCAGTTGTCAACTAAATTACTAAGAACACGATCAAAGCCAGCGACCACCAACTCCGACGACCAAACTACTAAGAACACGATCAACTCTGGCGACCAAACAACTGAGAACTTATTAGTAAGTTCTCTTGTCAACTAAACTACTACTAAGAACACGATCAACTCCGGTGACCAAGTAAGTTCTTAGTTGTCAACTAAAATATTAAGAACACGACCAATTCCGACGACCAAACATTAATCATTACTAATAGTTCTCCCTTTTCAATAAAATTAATTATTGTAGTGCATGCTATGAGTCCATTTCCAATCCAATTAATTCGAGTACAATTTGAGGACTCAGCACTTACAAAAGCATATTTTTTTGTTGATTACTAAGGTATTGCAAGAATTGAAATAAATTAAATTGAGCAGATTTTTCAATTCCTAATTATTGAATTGAAAACATAACACCTCTATGTGATTCCATGGAAATTTCCAGAATCGAAAACTAGAATTCACCATTAATAACAACAAGAAAAAAGAATTTGATAGTAGGTATTGAAACCAGGCAATGATTAGGCAAAGGAGATTCCTCATGTGACGTGTTCTCCTCCTTTCGCTTTTTGGCCCCTTGATTTGCCATTTCTGTCTACTGGATTTGAGAAAATTTATTTTCTCAAATCCTTGTGTTAAATTTTCTCAAATCCTTGTGTAATCCTAGCTCTGGCGAACTGATCGAAAGCTAAAGACGACTGGATGAAAGAGAAAGTAAATTAGCAGCGTAGACTTCGAAGTGACGTCATCTGTCACCTCGTCACATGTTCAGAGTATGAACCCGTCATTTACTTTCTCTTCGAAGAGGAGAGGGTTGGGCGAGAGAAAGTCGCCGGAGTTGAGGAGGGGGACGGTCTCCGGAGTAATAGGTCGCCAGAGTTGGGGGAGACCGTCACCGGAGTTGGGTAGGGAGGGGTTTGTCGAAAATGGGGTGACGGGAGAGATGGAGTAGAGAGAGAAAGTGGGTGTGTGTGAGAGAGAGTATGATGTGGGGAGGGGTGTAATTAATTCATTTAAAAATATTATAAATGGACCGAAGGATTATATGGTTAATTTATTTTCAGAGTAGGACTAGGAGGTAGAATTGATAATTTAATGTCTTAGGATGTAGTTTGGGTTAAAATGAGGGATTAGGACGTAATTTTCTCAGTTGCAAATAGCAGCCAGCGATTTCATATAGTTATAGTGAGAGACGACCGATTTGGAAGAATTTTGTAAGATCTGAATCTTCATCTAAAACCGAGTATTTGAAACTTGTACCTTTTAGAATTGCTAATAATAACAAGGCTGTTATTGTATTACTCCATCTATCCCAAAGTGAGTATCCATATTTGGTTTTTTGAGGAAATCATGGAATTTGACTTCAAGGCAATTGTACTAGCACAAATACATGGTTACTTAGATTCCACATTATAGGAAGTATTTGAAACTTGTACCTTTTAGGATTGCAAGTGAACACTAGGAAAAATAGTTGTTAAAAGTGAATTTTGTTACTTCCTACAACATGGTGCTCATTTGGAGAAGAATGTTTCAGAAAGGACAATCATTTCGGGAAAGGGGTGGTGTGGTTTTGAGAATGTGATTTGATTTCAAAGTGTCTGATACTCCGATAATGCGAAGGGTCGTTTCAAAGTCTGATGATCGCTGTTTCATTTTATGGTGTTGGGGAAATAACCAAAAAAGATAACGCCGAAATAACATACTTGAGAACTTGCCTCTTTCAGGATGTGATTAATTTGGTCCATCCCTATGTATGCTTTTTAGATAGTCTGTCTGAGGTTAGCTGCAGAATTTCATTCTTTATTCAGGCGATATACGATTGGGTAAGATGAGCTGTGGGACCATGTCAAAATATGTGTTATTTTCTTCCCCCCCTTTTTTTTTTTTTGTTATTTCTATCGTCAAGGATATATTCGGATACCATTTCTGAGTATATACATCTTGAAGGTTGACGATACTTCTTTATGCAGGTTGACCTCATAGGTGTTGGATGTTATTCTTCCAAGGATCTTTGGACTTGGCGGAATGAAGGCATTGTTCTAGCTGCAGAAGAAGATGTAACCCACGATCTACACAAATTAAACGTGTTGGAGCGGCCAAAAGTAATATATAACGAGAAGACAAGTAAATATGTTATGTGGATGCATATTGACGACACCAACTATACAAAAGCCTCCGTAGGAATCGCCATCAGCAATTCCCCTTCGGGCCCATTCAATTATCTCCGCAGTTTCCGACCACACGGATTTGAGAGCCGAGACATGACAATCTTCAAGGACGACGATGACGTGGCATACCTAATCTACTCCTCCGAGGACAACACCGAGCTTCACGTGGGACCACTCACACAAGATTACCTCGACGTGACACCTGTCGTAACCCGAGTTTTTGTGGGAGAGCGTCGTGAAGCACCGGCCCTGTTCAAGCACGAAGGAACTTACTACATGATCACTTCGGGGTGCACGAGCTGGACCCCAAATGAGGCCCTGGCACACGCAGCCGAATCAATAATGGGCCCCTGGGAAACCATTGGAAATCCATGCATTGGAGGTAATAAAGTTTTCCGGCTTACAACATTTTTTTCACAGAGCACATTTGTGCTTCCGTTACCGGGGTTCCCTGGTTCGTTTATATTTATAGCGGATAGATGGAATCCGGCGGACTTGAAGGACTCGAGATACATATGGTTGCCCTTATTGGTTGGGGGAGCGGTGGACCGACCTCTCGAGTATAATTTCGGGTTCCCGTTATGGTCAAGGGTGTCCATATATTGGCATAAAAAGTGGAGGCTACCGTATAAATGGGACGGAGAAAAATTTATCAGGTAGATGTTCGTCGTGCCGAGGCTTTTCTGTACATTATATACGGCTATAATTTTTTTTTTATTTTTTGTTTTTGTACTATGTTCTTTGTCACAGCATCTATACTTGTACCATTGTGTATGCTATCCGGAATTGTTTGGCTAACTTGAAAAATATTCATGTTTAGAGGGAAATGAAGGCTCCATATTTTCGGGCTTAATCTTGTCTACTCCCTCCGTCCCGCCCGAAAGGGCAAAGCTTTTGTCTTGCACGGGAATTAAGAAAAGTGATGTATGAAAGAGAAAAAGTGTATAGTGAAATAAATGTTGTGAGTATAAAAAATGATGTAGGAAAGAGAAAGTAGGATAGGGAATAGTTAGTTGATATTTATTATGAGTATGACAAGTGGATTCCACAAATAAAGAAGTAATAAAAAACTTTTCATTTTTGGGTTGTGCTTCTTCAATTCAAATGGGACGTCCAAAAAGGAAATTTGTGTCCCTTCGGACGGACGGGACGGATGGAGGGAGTATTTCCGAGCTCGTTTGAGTCCATGTTCTTAGGGGATGAAGGCTCAGAATTTTTATGGGTTTGTTGGACCTGCTAGTGCTGATTTTTATTCACAAAGCACTTGGAACATATTTCTATTTTTTAAATTAAATCAGTTTAGCATAGAGATCTAAAACTTGTTATTTGTGTATCTTTATATAAATACTATCAATAACACGTTTTGAATTTTCGTTAGAAAGGTAAACAAATGAGACTAATTTTTTTCGGACCGAAAAAGTATTTTACTTGTAGGACCACCGGCCCTTTCCTTTTCCGTCGATTAAGGCGGTCAGTTAGGCCCCAAAATATAGCAAATTTAGGGCTCCCAAATGCCGATTTCTCATTTATATATAAGGCCTAAATGTAAATTTATCGAAATATTTGTTACCCTAACACTGACACTTTGTGACACTAACACTGACATTTTTTTACACTGACACTTTGTTACACAAACGCTGGCCCTTTGTTATACTAACACTGACACTAGTGAAAAAAACAAAACAAGTTTTTTCTAAGCTTAAAAAAAGAAAAACGTGTTTTTTTGTAAGATTTTGGCTAATTAAAAAGAATAATTTGATCTATTAAATTAGAGAAAACTCAAAATAACTTTTTTTTTTTTTTTCACGAAGAGTAAAAAGATATTTTAAATGGAATGGAGGGAGTAAAAAGGAGATAGTATTGTTTCTTTCTGCTACATTGTGTAAACGTTTTTACATTTTAACCCTCCGCCCCTTCATCGGAGATCGCCGTATATATATATTTCTCTCTGTCCCAAAGTCCCTCCGTTCCAATAGTAACTTCCCATTTTGTCATTTTGGGTGTCCCGTTAATAGCTTTCATTTTCCTTTTTTGGCAAAGAAATCTTTACTATTTCCTCCAATCATTCTCTCTCCTCATTATTTTAATACTCACAACACTATTATAATTTATTATTCTCTCCACTCATTCTCTCTCCTATTTTCAAATTACACTCACAACATCTTTACTTCCCTCCCATTTCCTTAATTTGCGTGATTTTTAAAAAAGGGGAAGCAATTGTTGGGACGGAGGGAGTATATATTTCTCTCTGTCCCAAAATAATCTTTCTAATTTTTTTTGTTAACGTGAAGGTACATTAAGCAATAATTTTAGGTTAATTTAATTATTCGGATGAAAATCTGAAAACTGTTTTTCATAGTATTTATAATGGTGTATCGATAACAAGTTTTAAATTTTCATTATGATAATTAAATCAACCGAAAATTATTTCTCAAAGTATCTTCGTTTTAACAACAAGAAAAGTGGGAAAATTATTTTGGGACGAAAGGACTATATAATTGGGATATTGACCGGGGAAGTTCTAAAAAAAATATTATAATGCTCAAGAAATTGCTCGACATATTGTATTATTTCTATAAATTACTGCATCAAATGCAAGTATAATATTGCATAACGCATAACTAATATAATATTGCATGGTGACGGCATCAGCAGCGGTGATGAAGGCAGTTTTAATGATATGTATCATAATTTTAATTTATTGTATAATTGCATGCGGCATTATATATTACTACATAAATAAGAATTTCTAAATCAGTTTAATTTAATGAAGACTTGAACGAAATTGATTTGTGAAAAAAAAAAAAAACACTTTTTGGGTCAAATTCCCTACTCCCTCCGTCCCATATTACCTTTCCCATTTTGCTATTTTGGGCGTCCCACTTTAAAGTCACATTTTCCTAAAAAGAAAACTTTTTAATACTTCTTTATTCATGGGACTCACTTGTCATACTCACAACACTTTTCAAATTTACTATTCTCTCCACTCATTCCCTCTCCTACCCACTCACAACTCCTACTTTAATAACATTATTTCTTATATTACGTTCTCAACAGTAAATGAGTAAGCTATTAGGGGACGGAGAGAGTATATAATTAGATTTGGGTCGTTCAGCAATCAACTGCTATGCCAGTTGGACTATTGTCCCCAAAGAAAAGAGGTGGGTTGCATATATAAATAGAGGGGCAGGTAGATGTTATAAAATTTTGAAAACTAAGAGTTTTAAAAACGAATCAGTTTTTAAAACGGAGCTTTCTAAACAAACAGGGCAGTTTTCTGTATGTATGTTTGGAACATCATTTTAACGTTAATTTAGAATTAAAAATATTTTTTACAATGACATTAATACCCTCTATACCATGATTTATTTTATATTTTACACGTATTGTCAAAAAAGAAGAAAAAACCAAAATAATGTCTAGTACTAGTACCATTAATTGAAAAAAGAAATAAACAAAATTTTAAATTAAAAAAAGAATTATACTCTCAAAAATAACAAAAGAAAACAACTATTTTGCCTCCTTCAAGCTTCAACCTTTATCTTCTTTTTCTCTTTCTTCTTTAGTTCCCTGTTTTCTTTATGCCATCAATTGCACATCTATTACAGTCCAATGTTAATACTCCCTACATCCCAGTAATTAGTTCATCCTTTTTTGCCCGGCACACAAATTAAGGTTAGAGAAAATGTTGTGAATGTAACAGTAAAATAGAAGAGAGAATGAGTGGAGAAAATAGTAAATTTGAAAAATGTTGTGAGTATAATAGTAAAATAGGAGAGAGAATGAGTGAATGGAATAGTAAAGATTCTTTGCCAAAAAAGAAAAAGTGAAGCTTTAAATAAGACACCCAAAATGGCAAAAGGTGAAATTATTAATGGGACGGAAGGAGTATTTACAAATTTTAGGTTTTTTGGGATAAGTTATTTGCTTCCTTCCGTTGATATTTTTCTCTCTTTAATTTTCATTTAACCATTTTCATTCATAAAAATCTAGAAAATATAAATATAAAAACCCATCTTCTCTTCTCTGTTTATGCAAGCTTTATTGCAGATAATGTTGTGAATATGGCCCTCCACACCCAAGCAAACCTACAAGAATAATTAGTGCACACAAACCAAGCACAAGAAATCAACGAAACAGAAAAGAACACAAGAAATTGTTAACCCAGTTCACCAAATTGATTGGCTACGTGCAGGGCACTACCAAGCCAGGATCTTGCACTATGTATGTAAAATTTGTTGTTACAATGAATAAAGGGGCGGAACATTGCTTTTATATGTGCCCGGAATAAATAACCAAACCACTAGCTTAAGCCCAAGAAAGAAAAAGCCCGGCAAACAAGTTCCCTCGGCGGGGCCTTGAGGCGCCCGCCTCAAGGTGACCCCGTGCGGCCGCTGAAATTGCTCGAAACCATGCCCCAGGCCCTTGATGCGCCCGCCATAGCTGAGAGATGCGGCCGCCTCAAGCATCTGAAAGCCAACGCCAAACCAACGGCACGCGAGGCGCCCGCCTCGCCAATCCCGTGCGCCCGCCTCATGCTGCTCAGGAATCCTCCCTTGGTTGGTCTTCTATCCCAACAATCTCCCACCTAGAGATCAACCACATATACTGAAGCCCCGTATCCGTTCTTGAACTCATCCTTGGTGTCCTCCTAGTGCTCGCCTCGATCATGGTAGTGCCATTCTCCTCCCTCATTCTTGAAGCCCGATTGAAGCTTTGCACGGCTTCAACTTTTCAAGGTTCACAACCTTCGTTAACATGTCATTTGGATTCTCCGATCCCGATATCTTCTCAAGCCACAAAGTCTTCTTCTCAAGAGATCTGGGATATAGTGAAACCTTAATTCAATATGCTTCGTCCTTGAATGAAACGCCGGATTCTTTGCCAAGTGAATTGCACTCGTCATCCTTTGTAGAGAATATTACCACTTCGCGTCTTCCCAAGTTCACCCAAGAAGTTACGACCCAAACCATCTCTTTACTTGCTTTCGGTCATCGCCACATATTCTCGCATGCGGTCGGCGAGCCACGATCTTTTGTAACTTAGAAGCCCAAGAAATAATTTGTACCACCCAATGTAAACACATAGCCGTAGTACTCCTTCTTTTATCAAGATCACTTGATGCAGTCCGCATCAACATAACCCGCTAACACCACTTCCTTGCTTGAAAAACATAGAGCCTTACCGGCGGTACCCTTCAAGTATCGTAGGATCCACTTAACCGCTTCCCGATGTTGCTTTCTGGATTGCCCATGAGCAGTGACAACTCCCAGCGCATGTGCAATGTCAGGCCTTGTACACGCCATTGCATACATGAGACTCCCCACAGTGAAGCATATGGAGTTCTCTCCATCTTGTCACGCTCTTCCTTGTCCCTAGGCGAGTCTTTCTCGGATAACTTGAAATGCAAACCCGATGGTGTCCCAGTTGGTTTTGCCCCTTCCATACAAAATCTTGCCAAGACTTTCTCAACATATTACGCTTGCGAAAGAACCAATCTACCCGACTCCACTATTCAGGTCAA
The DNA here is from genome assembly GCA_022495995.1 of Adenophora triphylla var. japonica. NCBI lineage: Eukaryota > Viridiplantae > Streptophyta > Magnoliopsida > Asterales > Campanulaceae > Adenophora > Adenophora triphylla. The sequence continues at coordinate 66,581 of JAFEMH010004315.1, read as the reverse complement.
TCCGCATGCCTAAGATTTTCCTTGCCTCTCCCAAATCCTTCATCTCGAACCGTTCGACAACCGAGTCTTCAACTGTTTACCTCTCTCTTTGCTAGAGCCCGCTATTAACATGTCGTCCACATATAACGGCAAGATAATATACCCGTTGTCAGTGTTCTTGAAGTAGCAACAATGATCCGCCTCACATCGATAAAATCAATGTCGTGCATGAATCCGTCAAACTTCTGTGCCAGTGCTAGGAGCTTGTTTAAGGCCATACTGAGCTCTTAGTCAATCTGCAAACTAGCTCCTCATTACCCTTAGACAAGTAACCCTCTGGTTGTGCCATGTAGATCTCCTCCTCCAAATCCCGTGAAGAAAGGCGGTCTTCACATCCATACATTCTAGCGACAAGTCATCCGCGCTACTATCCCCCGAACCATTCGATAGTGGTCGTCTTCACAGGAGTGAACACTTCGGTGTAGTCAATACCATACCTGCTTTGAAACCCTTTAACAACCGGTCTTGCCTTGTAACGCTTGCTACCGTCTGCTTCCTCCTTGATCCTGTAAACCCATTTGTTATGCGGCGCCTTCTTCCCCTTAGGTAGTTTAGTCAACTCCCAAGTTTTGTTAGCCTTCAATGAGACCATCTCATCATCCATCGCTGACTTTCCACTTGTCACAAAGCACACTTCTGAAGCGCCTCGCATAACATTAGGTTCCCGTTATCTGTCAACAACAAATAATAATTCGAAGGAGTATACATCGGGTGATCCACGCAATCTTTGGATCTACGCTTGTGGAATATCAGGTTACGGAGTATGTGGTTCATCTTGAATGACCTCGACCGTAGTCAACATGGTATCCTGCTCCGCCGAGTCTGGAATATCCGCCTCTACAATCTCAGGTTAGAACTAATACCATCGAGATGCCCCCTTTCTATCCTTGTACAAAACTGTTCATTGAATACCACATCTCGACTACGAATAACCTTATGATTTTGATCATCCCAAAATTTATACCCAGAAGTCATCCCCGCCATTACCCGATAAACGTACACTTAACGGACTTAGCATCTAATTTAGTTCTTTCGTGAGTCGATATGAACATAAGAAACGCAGCCAAATACGCGAAGAAAGGGCAGTTTACTGCTTGCCACTCCAAGCTTCCTCTGGAATTCCGTTCCCCGATGGAACCGATGGTCCCCTATTGATCAAGAAAGGCTGCCGTGTCAGCTGCATATGCCCGAACGTCTTCGGAAGTCCACGCTTCAATCTCGTACATCTAGCCCGCTCGTTGAAGTCCTGTTCATCCTCTGCTACCTAGTTGAGTTGTGGAGTCTTCTTTGGAGTCTTCTCCATACGAATACCATTCGCAGCCTGATATTCCCTAAACTCGATGGCTCATACTCCCCGCGTTGTCGATCTTAAGCACTTAAGCTTAAGTCCGTTTGATTCTCCACCAAAGCCCTCCACTTCTTGAACACCTCGAAAGCCTCATCTTTCCCCTTCAAGAAATAGACCCAGGACCTTCCTTGTAGAATCATCAATGAAAGTCATGTAATATGACGCACCACCCGGAAGATGTAGCAGGAGATGGCCCCCACAAGTCCGGTGTGAACCAATTCCAACTTTGCTTCCCTCGATCCCTACTGTCCTTGAGAAATTACTTCTCCCTTGTTTGCCCAAACATACAATCTTCGCGTATCCCCACGTTGGTGTCTTGAGCCGGTAGTAGACCACTTGGAACAAAGTACCTTCATCCACTGTCTCACTCATGTGACCCAATCGACAGGTGCCACAAATCGGTATCACCCTTGGGCTGCTGCCGCGCAATACTATCCTTGGTGTTGTTCGCGAAATACAAAGTACCCTCCTTATTACCCCGAGCGATCTCACAATCCTCCTTGGTAATAACCCGGTTCTATGTAGAAAGTCACCTTGTAACCCTCGTCATCCAAGGCCCAATTTGAAAGTAAGTTCTTCTTCAAACCCGGAATGTGTCGAACCGGATTCGGATGTAGAACCTTCGTCAGATGCTCCTATTCGACATCCCCTTCCCTTGATTTCCAAAGGCTCCCATCGACTAGATAGACCTTCCCGAAATCATAGGAAGTATAATTTTCCATCTCTTCCTTATGCCATGAGAGTGGAATGATGCCCCGAATCCGGCACCCGTGATTCTAGTGCACTACTAACACTCGAGAACAGTACATCGTCACCTTCAACCGCCACATTCGCACGATTGCCGCTACGATTTGGACAATCCCTCTTAAAGTGTCCCGACTCCTTACAATAATAGCCTTGAAGCAGAACCGCTTTGCAACCTTTGGTTTGTTCTCATGACTTTGACCTTACCGCTCACAACGTTCTCCTTGATTCGGTCCTTCCTGTTTGCTAGTACGGTTTCCCTACTAGTAGTAGCCAAAGCCGATCGAAGCACTTGATGTCCCCAAACTTCTTCATGCGATTTTCTTCACCTAAAGAAAGTCTTTAACATCATCATACTTCAATTTATTCTTACCTGTTTGAAGCGTTGATTGCGATCGCGTTCCGCTCGACTTGCCGGTAAAGAAGCTAGCAGCAGACGTGTCATGAACCTCGTCATCAAACTTGATCGCCACCGCGATCGATGAATCTATGACATCCATAAACTCATCAATGTGTTTAGCGAGGATCCTCCCTCTTGCATCTTGAGACTACCCGTCTTGCGTATCAAATCAACCTTATTTGCGGCGAGACGGAGTTTCAAATCTCTCGATAAGATAATCCGATAGCTCCTTGGTGGTTGTAGCCTTCTTGGTAGTCTTCGCGATCCACTTTGACAAAGTAGATCTCACCACCCTAAAGCCTTCCGATCCATGAGTTCCCATTCTTCACGATCTTCGTCTTAGGTTTGACTCCCTTGAGGCTTGTAGAGATCTTTGTTGTACAAGAGATCTTCAATCTGCGTCCTCGAATATCCGAAATCGAGACCCGTGAATTTCTCCACCGCTTGTTTGTCTTTGCCCATTCTTGATTGCTTGAAACAACTCCGCTTGATCCTAAACCAAGAGCTCGATACCGGTTGTTGTGAATATGGCCCTCCACGCCCAAGCAAACCTACGAGAATAATTAGTGCACCTGAAACCAAGCACAAGAAATCAACGAAACAGAAAAGAACACAAGAAATTGTTAACCCGAGTTCACCAAATTGATTGGCTACGTGCGGGGAGCCGCTACCGAGCGGGATCTTGCACTATGTATGTAAAATTTGTTGTTCTGATGAATAAAGGGCGGAACATTGCTTTTATATGTGCCGGAATAAATAACCAAACCACAGCTTAAGCCCAAGAAAGAAAAAAGCCGTAAGAACAAGTTCCTCGGCGGGCCTTGGGGCGCCGCCTCGAGGTGACCCGTGCGGCCGCTTTGAAATTGCTCAGAAACCATGCCCCAGGCCCGATGCGCCGCCATAGCACGAGAGATGCGGCCGCCTCGAGCATCTGGCTTGACCTTGACGCCAAACGGCACGCGAGGCGCCCGCCTCGCCAATCCCAGGCGCCCGCCTCATACTGCTCCGAGGAATCCTCCCTTGGTTGGTCTTCTATCCCAACAGATAACACACGGGAGCTAAGAAATTAGGAAAGGTTATGTTGGACCAAATTTAACCAACCCGTTTGGAATTCTCCGTTTCCGAAAAAGCTACAAATTATAGCGGCACAAAAAATGCCTCCGTTTGCAAAAATCCAGTTCAAAGACGCACCATTGATACGCTAAATAAAAGAAATGCCGAGTTTTGAATTCCGTTTTAAGCCAAAACGGGGTACCAGACATGGCCTAATTCACAAAGTCCTTCGGTTTGTGTCACATTTGGGAGCATCGGGTCAAGGTATCCGTCTATCATCTTTCGATTCTTCAATTAGAACGATCTATGGCTCATTTTTATCGTTGGGTCTTGTCATTTCGGGCAAGGTTCACGTTAGAATTAGAAGGTGAGCGAGTATCTGGCCAGACAAGTGAAGAAGGACGAGGACGAGGTACCAGCGAGTCAGGGAATTGGGAACGACCTTAAGCACGAACAGGTAAGGCAATTATACAAATATTATAAGGATAAAGTTGTCCAAACACTATTCCTTTTTTGCAATTTTTTGGGAATGAGACTCTTACTCCGAAACGTAACAAAAAGAAAGTAGGAATCTTACTCTGCGATGACGGAGGAAGTTTTTCAAGGCAATATTGCCTTGAAGAATTGGAAGAAAAGATGTCTTTTTCTTCCTCCATGTAAAAGTCCAAGCATTCCGGTTTTTACTCTGAACGTATCAAAAAAAGAAACTGCAACTGTTTCTCTGAGTCGGAGGGAATTTTTTAAGGCAATATTGCCTTGATGAATTGGAAGAAGAGATGTCTTTTTCTTCATCCATGTAAAAGTTGAAGCATTCTGGTTCTTACTCTGAAACGTATCAAAAAAGAAAGCAGGACTCTTATTCTGGAATGAAGGGACGGGAGTTTTCCTATGCAATATTGCCTTGAAGAAATGGAAGAAGAGATGTCTTTTTCTTCATCCATGTAAAAGTTGAAGGATTCTGGTTCTTGATCTTCAATTTCTAGGGCAATTTGAAAGAGAGAAAAATGGCATGCATGCAGCTAGCTAAATTAAGGTGCGTGGGAGGCAAATTTTGCCTCCCTTAGACACCATTGAGACACTTATAGCCCGGACTCATTAGCTCGTAACGAAGGAATTTCTGACCGAACTATTAGTGTCTCAATGGTGCCCAACAGCGGCAGAGGGAAAATGTTCACTGAAACCGGACAACTTTAAAAGTCCGCTCACATCATCTATTCAAGAAACTGCTAAATTCCTATAAGCATCTGAATTAGCTTCAAAAGAGGCCGGTTTTATTATAAAACCCCAACAAGGAACAGGCAATTGATGAGCACAAATGACATATACTCCCTCCGTCCCGCCCGAAGCTTCACCTTTTACCCAAATGGATGTCCCGGTAGAAGTTTCACCTTTCCTAAAATGGTAATAAATGTGGGCCCTATTTGTCTACCCCACTCACTTTTTCCCCACATACTTAAATTGTGGGGTCCACTTGCCATATCCACCAACTTTTCCCCCTTACATATTTAAATTGTGGGCCCCACTTGTCATATCCACTCACTTCTTCCCTCTCACAACCCTTCTCCACTCATCACTTTTCTTAATTTACGTGATTCACCAAAATGGTGAAGCATCGGGCGAGACGGAGGGAGTAATAACGACTTCTCATTTCAAAACACAAAACCTACTGTTTTCTTTAGCTCAAATAGCACAACATGAAACAAAACTGTCTAAACTTGAAAAAGAGAAAATACCAACTTTTCAAAGTCAAATCATTATTATCAGGCAGCACCAGCACCAGCACCTTTTCCCTTCTTCCTCTGGAGCTTCTTTTGATAAAATTCCAATTCCTTCCCTTCCAAAATGTATCTGTTGCAGAAAATTGAAAATAAGTTGGAATGGATAAATACTCAATATTTACTTCATCCGGGCCAAACATTTTCACGTTTCCAAGGAAATTAAAGAAGTAAGACATTATGCTCTTTGAGCATGCCATACCATTGCAAGTGAACCTTAGAACATGAAAATACATAACGTGGCTTAGTTAACTTAATAGAAAACGGGCAGTGATTTAGGGTTGGAGCGAGTAAATAATACTCCCTCCCTCTGTCCCAAAATTAATGTCCAAAAAAATTCAAATTTACTCTTGATCAAGAGCAAATTTGAAATTTTTCGGACATTCATTTTGGGACGGAGGGAGTAGTAGACAAGGTATGCATTTGGAGCAACAGACTCACCCATCAGCTCTGCCACATTGACCTGGTCGAGAAGAAATGCAAGCCAACAACCTACCACCACTAAACTGTTCTTCAATGTGGGAATCAAGCTTGCGATCTTCCTGGCGCTTCTCAATCTTCCTTTGGACATGGTTGCTTTTCTTTGTTTCCTCGGCAGCCGCTTCTCCCTCCTGTTTTAAGCATGGGTCAAGATACATGAAAATAAGCTATAGATACAAGTGGCAGGCAATGTACAAAATGAATGACCAAATTTTTAAAAAATATAAAATAAAATAAATTGCATTTGATCAAGAGCAAATTAAAAAAAAAAAATTGGTCATTCACAGAGGGATAAACAAATTACTTAACGTACAGCATTAGGAAAAAGACAAAAATGATTAATCTCAACAATTAGGAAAAGAGAAAAAGATTCTCTAACTAGTAAATAATGACAAGCAAGTGAGCATGGTACACACTGTATTAGCAGATGACTATATGAGATGTGTTGTGAACTTGTGACATTAACTATAATTGAAAAACAGAGTTTAGAAAGTGCATGTATGCATCCTAGTGAACGCGGGAAATTGTCTGCCAATACATTTATCACTGAGATGTGGGAGTGTGTATTTGTGGAAGGTATTCCAAAGAAACAAATGTAACCAGATGTAAAAAAGTGCCTAAAGACTAAGTTTCTTCTTTTTCCTAATATAGGGAAGACTGATAGATGATTAACTATAGCTCCTGTTTATATATAGAATTATTGATAAGAGAGACGAGCAATCTGTGGCAAAAACATTCAAAGAGGAAACAACTTGCAAGACCAATCAAAGCTTCTAGCTTTCAGTGGGAACATAATAACAAATGGGAGTTTGTATCATTAAACAAATAATACTATATAAATATAAATATAAAAATAAAAATAAATAAAAATAGAATAGTGCATTTAAATTTGGACATTCAGAAGTCTCAACAGTTACTTTTCTTCATAACCAGTGAATAAACCTTGAGAAAAGAATCCTACCAAAAGAAGCAACCATGAAAGCTCACAAAAACAGCTGTACAGAAATGGATCTATAGTAAAAATGTCAAGTGGAAGAGCTGACAACAATTGTGGTAAAACACATAAAGCAAGACTGTGAACTTAATTATACCTCTTCCTTCTTGGCAGCAGCGGTTTTCTTCTTCCTACCAATGTCAACACCATAATGCTGGAGGTACCACTGCCTGAACGGGGCTGCATCAACCTGAATGATGGCACTTTTCACAAGCGTTTGCGTTCGCACAAGCTCGTTGTTTGAAGCATTGTAAACCACATCAAGGATACGAGTTTTGCGGGTGACAGCTTCGCTTCCCCAAGAAAAATTTCCAGTGTCCAACCTAAGGGCTCTCCACTTCACATTGCCTCCTCTCACTCGGACTCTCCTGACAGTCTTGTTGCTTGAAATCTTAGTATTTGCAGGCTGACGACCAAGCTCGTACCTGCAAGAGAGAAGTAATTTCAAACAAAATACATTGAAAACCAAATGGAAATGAAGTGCATCATCTATAATCATGCACCAATATAAACAGTGAACAAAAGTCATTCCCTCTCTCCCCCATATCTCTCATACAAACACACACTAATCATATATTTCTATTAGACTTCACCATCTACTTCTCTAGACAATATTTTCATATGGGTTTGTTCACATCTCAAATTTTAAAAGGAAAATCTAATTATGTCGGGGTCGTACCTAACAATGCTACAATTAAACCCTTAAGTTAGCTGAAATTTTAGTTATACCCGCTAAAGTCTCATCCCAAATCCCTTCAGTTATCAGAAAACAAGTTTGGGTGTACTACACATGCCCTTCGAAAATATGAGCTGAAAACCTCACCCATTTTTAACAATTTCTCCCAATGAAGTGAAGTTAAAAAGTGGCTATATTTAATTGGCAGGTTAAAGAGTCCTGATCAGTTTAAAGAACAATTACGAAAGAATTAACTAGAGACTACACAATATACTTGAGAGTAAGTTCTTTATGAAGTAAATATACCATACTAAGCAATGGCGAAGCCAGAAAATTTTGGGAAGGGGGTCAAGATTGCTTTAAAAATAAATGCTATAATTAACACGTATAAATTCCTCATAGATGGGGGTCAAAAAAATTATTTAGTGCAATATTTACTGAAAATTAAGTGGGTCAAAAGTAATAAAATTGCTAATTTTAGTGGTAAATGTCATTTCCTAAAAATTTGAAGGTGCAAAAATTGACAATTTTAAAACTTGAAGGGGTCAAGTGACACCATTGGCTTCGACGGTTCAACCTAGCTTCGCCAGTGATACTAAGTACAATACTATTGTGGTATTTTGCAATAACATCTGATACAGTAACTACAACTACTCCTACACACACGTAATAGAATAACAGTTGTTTCACTTCCAAGTATAATCCACCCAATTTGCCTCACGAAATAGTTCTGCTTTGATACCCATTAATCATTATTCCTTTATTTAAATTATCATCAAATGAAATTTGTACCAAAATGGCATTGAATAAGAATGACAATCAATATTTGAGGTGAACATAAACATATCATAGGCAACCCTCAATCGAATCAAATACACAGGACCTATGCAGTAAGTATAAACAACAATCCACTTCCAAAAATAACATAAATGGTTAATTTAGTATTTTTGTTGAATTACATATATTCGCATTTCAAATAATTCTTAAGCAATTGAAGAACTGAAAATAATAAAAAGGAATTCAAGATTTTTCGGCTTACTTTCGCTTCTTCCTCCAGGCCTTCTTCTTGCCTCCAGTGGCACGCCTCTTGTGCATCGAATCTCGTGAGATACCTACATTTACCACCACCACAAAACGCCATTACAGTTAGATATAGGGCGCCTGTAATTTGTAGGGTGCGCCCGTAACTGGAGAGAAAGCTTACCCATGATTGCGGTGGCAGCAACACGACGACGAAGATCTTCCTCCTCCTCCTCCTCCTCCTCTAGCTGTGGCGGCCTCAATAAGGGTTTCCAGTTAATGGTGAAACTGAAACCCTAATCTATAGACTTGGCGGGTTGGGCATTTTTTTTATTGTTTTTTTTGGCCTTTTTCTTTTTTTATTTCATTCCCCTAAGCCCCTCATATACTACCGAATTCTTAATTAGGACAAGCCCATTTGGAATATTAATGTCGGGTCCTATCGCCCAAATTAATTCTCAAAAGGCCCCTTATTATATTTAAACAAATTAAAATTCCAAAAATACCCCTACCCACCCAAATTCTAAAAATGCTCACCCTCCTATTATCACTCACTTTTAATTTTCCCTCTCTTACTCTACAGTATCTCCCTTTCAATCTACACGTCACGACTTCTTTGTTCGCCTTCTATGATGTTTCTCCTCTTTCGCCACCTTGCAACATTCCTTCCCTCCGTCTTCCCTTTCATCTACAACCAAACAATGCCCTTTTCGCTTCCATGTCAGCTCCACGACTCCGCCCACACACCTAACATGGCTCAATTACCTGAGTCTCTGATCCAAACATTATCTTCTTCATAGCCAAATTTTTCCCCAACCCGAACCCTGAACTTTTGCGCTACGAGAGTATCTCCCTCTGAGTTCTCTTTAACACAACCTCTTTCATCATCAAAAGTTGAGCAACTCTGATCACACTCCGAAAATTGAAGTACCCATGGATCTGTTAAGGCCACCCTTGCATTCGTTACAACAGTAGCCCGATGCCATCTTCCACACTTTGGCGTTCTAGGCCCCTAGCCGACATAGAGCTCCCCCCCCCTCTTCATGGTCAAGATTATTTTACTTTTATTATAATGTTTTTCATTTGAGGTGTCATATTGTATTACATTATTTGTATCCTTTTAACAAAATAATTATCTCAATATGATTATTAAACTTGTTATTAACATGGGTTGTATATATAGTCCTTCTCGTGGAGGATTTCTCCCTCTTATAATAAAATCTACCAATTATACTAGTCAATGATGTAACAACGTACAAATGCAAGGTCGGACCACTCAGACTTATGTGATAAACAAGTTTATTTAAATAGTGCAAAGTAACCAAAGTTTTTTTTTTAATTTTTTATTGTTTTGATTATTAAACTACGAAAATTAATTAAAGTAAACGAAAGAAATCAAATAAACAAGGGATTCATGGACTGGTATTAATAACTATCTTCACTATATGCTATTTTAATAATAAGAATGGATCAATCTCATTAAAGGGTTCATTCACAAAAGTAAGGGTTGGGACGTTAGGTGTCCGAATTGCAACTCTAATATCTCCTCAATGTTTTTACTTTCGGCTAGATCTATACAACATGTAAGAAATTCATTTAATCCCTTAATAACACTTGAACCTCGTTTCTTTTGATTTTCGTTAATTCCTCAATTGAATCTATTTATCGTAATAATGATCAATATAAAAATTATCCACGCTAGTGCAACAATTTATACCCAAGTAATTTAAAAGCCAAAAGTATTTTAATCATATAATTGAAATCTAAAAATAGCTTTAACAATATTGAGATGAACAAGAACGAGATTGAATGAAATAATTAAATCATTTTTAGCATAGAAATTCAATATTATTACATTCGATCCATGCATCAAGAGATTCAGCTACTGAGAGATATAAAAGAGAAAACAAAGAAATAAAATAAGAACATAAAACCTGAATCTTGATACTTGAATCCTTGTTTACAACCTTAAAAAAAAAAAAAAACTAAAACATGGTTGCAGTTGTTATAATTATACTTGGAAGAAAAGGGGTCGAAATTAGGAAACAACCAAGGAGTCCTTCGTCAACAAGAAAACGGAACTTGTGCTGGAGAAGGGAGGGTGCGGCCGCCCCCTATTGTACAGTAAGAAACATTGTTTCTGGAATTTAGGACAAAGTTTCATACAGAACAAAAAAGACATTGAAAAAAAATCTTGAATTTGGGCATTCATTTAGATAGAGACTTTAGAGACACAAGAGGAGTAGTATGTCCTTGCTTGGTTTCCTTCATATGTATATTGGTTAATCGCTTTTCCCATAAAGGCTGCCTTATCCTTGTGTTGTTGTGTGTAATGGCAATGTGTAACTTCTTGATCTCTATATAAAACTATGTTGGTTGACTTGTTTATTGGCATTCAAATTGCGATTCAGGTGAATAGGTTGTAGGATGAACAGGCTGAACACGGTTATAGAGCAGCAGTGAGCTCCGGTGGTCAGTTGGCTTTCGTAGGCATATGATATGTGATATCCAACATCCCACATCAAAAAAATATGGGAATTTAGTGTGATATATATAAGGCTCATACACTACTACTAAGGATCAAATCATCAATTGGACTTTTGAAGGCCTGTGATGGGCTGTGGTTGACCCAATTAAGGAGGTGCTTAGTGGCCAGTGTGGGGTGCCTACGTAGCGGGTCGGTCTTCGGGCTTGAGTCGTTACATGACGGATGAAATATTTTCCATAGGTTGAGCCATCCATAAGCCAAGCTCCTCTTCCATTAGTTCGTGTAGAAGAAAGTTAGCCTTGTTAAGCATGGATTTAGGCAAGAAAAGACCAACAATGTCTTTATATACGCAATTCCTTGCAGAAAACCTAGTCCTATTCAACATGACAAACTTTTGTTAAGAATGTTGTTTTACTTGCTTGTAACTTCTTCAAATTAGACTATTCGTTGCAGATCTTCGAAATGAGGCTATTATTTTTGGGTGGTTTTAATTCATTTTCAACCATCGTACTTTCACCAGACTTTCACTTCAACCATCATACTTTATTGTTTGCACAAATGGATGTATCACAGATGAACTTCAAGGGCCAACAAAGAGACCAAGAATTCTTCCCGAGAAGGAGATTGATGAGAAATCAAAAAAGGTCTGCCCCATTTTTTTGCTTTACAATTAACTCACCCTAACCTTTACCCTCCTAAAAACTTGTCAAGAAATAAAGGGTTTTCCGGTTAATTACTCCCCCGTTCCTAAATGAATAATCGTTTTCAAGAAAAATTTTGTCTCAAAAGGAATGTATTTTTGGTAAAAAAAAACTTTGTTCCTAAATATATTTTTACCAAATATTTTTCGCTATTCATTTTATACTTGTTTAGAAAGTGGATAACAAGAATATTTATGTTTACTATATTTTCCATTAAATTGTATAAAAATTACACATTTTCAGGATGTTCCCTAAATGAAATTTCGACTGAACGGTATAAATCGACCATAACCCTATGGGTCATGAATTCATCACAATAAGATAAGGGCAAGTCCCAAAAGTGAAAATATACAACTGCTAATAAAGACGAATTAGGGAGTGAGTCTCCCTAGTTATGGTCATCTCGCCTTCTCTCGACATAGCCACATGTCAACCAAAGCTCAATATAATCTCGACATAAAGTTATTTCGGCCAATGACCGGTGACCCTGGGCTAGGTCGACCAAGGCCATGCACCGAGCATGACTTGCTCGACATACATCCGGTTAACACAGTCTGAATCCTAGTCAACTATGAAAACCATGCAATTAGGATCTGAATATAAATCTTTAAATTACTCCTAAACTTCCTCTCCAATACTCTAAACCACCTCAAATCACTATAAAAACAAGGCATAAATCACGAAATCCTGATAACTCATTATTTGACTTTAATCTATTGTCAATTAATTTGTTCTCGTATAAACCAAATACTTACTCTTATGCCGGTGAAGTCCCGACCTAGTTTACATGTTTGTTCATATTTTTCAGGTCATTCAAGTTGTTGGGATTATCCGACTCATTAGATTAGACCTGATTCAACGTTTTTGACATCATCATAGACATTTATTTAGGGATGAATGAAGTACTAAAATACCATACCCTTAAGATCTAAAATCTATATATCTATATCTATATAATAACAAGATCTTGGTAATTTAAGGGGCTATGAGGGGCATTTTTGTCATTTCACACCGTGGCAAAAGTGCAAAAAACCCAACTGAATCAACATGTGGCAAGATATGATTGGTCATCTTTTTTTTTTTTTTTTCTTTTTTTTTTTTTAAATTTTAGGACACATGTCGACATTTGGCTGAAGGGCAAATCCGTCATTTCCTAGGCGCGTGGAAGAGGCGCGCCGACAATGAGCGTTAAGAGCATGAAAAATGCTGAATTTTGTTTTTTTTTTTTTTGGGTTGGACACTTGCCATCATTCTATTGGTTGATTATATTTTGATTTTTTTTTTCACCCATTTCTTTTACCTCAATTTTTTTATAATAAATTAATTTTTTTTTAATTTTTTTTTACACCAAAATTCATAATTTTTTTTTTCTCTTTAAATAGAGACTTTTTTCATTTGATTTGGACACAGAAAAAAAACCTTTATTTTTAAATATAAATTTCTTAAATATCCTTTGTTATTTTTGTAATTTTTAATTTTTCAATATGTTATTAGTGAAAATAATTTTTGACGAAAATAATAACCCTCTTTTTTGAATATAAATTTCTTGATTATCCTTTATTAATTTCCTTTTATTTTAATACAATTTTAGTGAAAATTAATTAAGTGTGAAGTATTTATTTTTAATTATAAATAATAATAATAATAATAATAATAATAATAATAAAAATAATAATAATAATAATGTGACTAATCATGAAAATAAAGAATCGAAAATAAAGTAAAAGTGGTGGGGTATAGGATGATAAGTTGGAATGGTGTTGAATTTTTTTAAACAAAATCATTTTGTATTTATAAAGTATATAGGGTTATTTAAGTTAATAATATACTATATATATATATATATATATATATATATATATATATATATATATACTTCCTCCGTCCCAATAAGTGCTTCACCCTTTTGGGTGAGCACGCAAATTATGGAAATTGGAGGAAAAAAAATGTTGTGAGTGTAATTTGAAAATAGGAGAGAGAATTAGTGGAGGGAATAGTAAATTATAATGGTGTTGTGAGTATTAAAATAATGTAGGAGAGATAATGAGTGGAGAAAATAGTAAAGATTCTTTACCAAAAAAGAAAAGGTGAAGCTTCTAACGGGACGCCCTTTTGGATAACAGAAAATTTTGGGGGAACTCTGTTTCCCCCAAACATATAAAAAGTCTTGTTTTTAAAAAATCCAAGGCAAAAACTCAGTGTTTTAAGACATAAACTCGATGTTTTAAGACAAAAACTCGATGTTTTAAGACATAAACTCGATGTTTTAGTTGCTAACCTTAACTCGGTGTTTTAACGCCTAAACTCGATGTTTTAACTTCTAGGTATTTTAACGCCTAAACTCAGTGTTTTAAGCTCGAAACTCAATGTTTCACGCTCGAAACTCAAAATTACAAAGTGGACTTTTTATAACTTATGGAGAAACAAATTTCCCCCAAAATGGACTCTTTGGATAATTAGTGAAAGATTTTATTGGGACGGAGGGAGTATATATATATATGTATATATATATATATGTATACATATATATATGTATACATATATATATGTATACATATATATATGTATACATATATATATGTATACATATATATATGTATACATATATATATGTATACATATATATATGTATACATATATATATGTATACATATATATATGTATACATATATATATGTATACATATATATATGTATACATATATATATGTATACATATATATATGTATACATATATATATGTATACATATATATATGTATACATATATATATGTATACATATATATATGTATACATATATATATATATATATATATATATATATATATATATATATATGGGGAAGTGTGATGAGTGTGGGTTTTGGTTTCTACTCTTGTATTTAATAAGTGGGATGGGGTAATATGATTATTTTGTTTATTTTAGTTCGTTATATCAAACAATTTTATTTAATTTTTTAAATAAATCTTTGAACGAGTAAATAAAGTATTAATAAATTAGTCAATTTTTCTATTCGTCTTAAAAAATTGTGTATTTATAATATAGGAATTGATTTGATTGAAAAAATTAGAAAATAGTGAAGAAAATAAATAATATTTTTAGAGAAAGAAATTATTATTTCAATTTATTTTATTTTTTGATTTTTTTTAATGTGAGTAGAAAATGGTGTATTTACTAATTTTACTAAAAGCTTGGTCTCAATATTTTTATTCTCCATCTATATATTTAAAATAGGTCATTCTTTCAAATCTATATCTATATCTACATCTATATAAACGGAAGATTGTGGTAATTAAAGGGGGTTTGAGGCGCAATTTCGTCATTTCACGCCGTGGCAAAATGATAATAAATCCGGCTAAAAAGACACGGGGAGATCTGTGATTGGCCTATATTTTTTTTTTTATTTTGCAATGAGGACACGTGTAGTACGTTTGTTCAAGGGCGATTTGGCCATTTCATTGCCACGGGTGGGACACGCGCCGACAACAATGGCGCGTGAAGACAGATGGATTTTTCTTAATTTTTTTTTGTTTGGACACGTGTTTGGCCATAGGATGTAGGTTTTTTTTAACCCATTTCTTTTACCTAAATTATTTTATAATATATTAATTTTTTAAAGAAAATAGTCTCCATTTAAAGATATTTTTTTATCATTAAAATGGGTCATTCTTTCATATCTATATCTATATCTATATATATATATATATATATATATATATATATATATATATATATATATATATATATATATATATATATATATATATATATATATATATATATATATATAATAACATGATTGTGGTAAATTATAGGTGGTTTGAGGAGCAATTTCGTCATTTCACGTCGTGACAAAAAATGGCAAAAACACCGACTGAATAGATACGTGGCTGTGAGCACCCCAACCCGGGACCTAACACGTGTCCCGAGCTAAGGGAGCTCAAACTAAGACAATCCATCTAGATTTTTAAAACATTTATTGCCTTTAAAGGAAAACTACTTTTCAAACTTCCAAGTAAGAATTAATTAATAATATCTCTACTAAAAGGAGATCCAACTACAACTTTAAAAATCCGAAATCTGATTAATTACACAAAACCCTGAACAACATTGTTTAATAAAAGTGTTTTTCAAACAAATTACAAAAGAGGAATACTTAATAAATACTCCTAAACAACCCACTCCTATACTTAACTTGTCAAGCCCCAAAAGCAAAAGTCCACAATGAAATCCGGCCTCATTTGGTTCGGGTCACTGTCTCGGAATCTAAAACAGTAAAGGGAGAGGGGTGAGAATAAATCTCAATGAGCTATTATGATATGCAGCAAGATGCCATACAAAATGCAACATGTAGCATGGCAACACTTAACACATTAGGAAAGCGGTAAACACCTTACGTTACCTCATTTTACCTTTTCCCGTCTCGAACAATAAGTCGTACAACGTGGGAGTAAAACTCCACTCTTTGGTGAATTGCCTCCGGCACATTCACCTCTTATAGGACTCATACCCAGAGATCCATATAAGAAAAGATATCTATGATATAGAGTATCCAACCATAACATCGTCCCTCCTTACAGCGGTTGCAACGAGCTGTAAAGGCTACTTATCACTCGGTGCAGTCGTTAGCACGGCCCTTCCCAGTGGCCGCGAGTGGGGAAGGGTCACGGTATGATGTACCTTCAATCACTTATTGAACAAATCAATAATTGATTGGCATCCATCATACCCACCCGAACATAATACGCCCAAGCACATGATAGTTACTTGAGATAAATCCACAAAACGGGATAAACAATATAGCAACATGGTAAAATATACTCATGTTCAATCCAACATCATAATGCAACATTTAAGTAATACACTATGCATAGCATCATCGGTAAATATGAATGATAACAATTAAATCCACCAATGGGATAACCATACAACCACATAATAAACATATCCACACTCGGAATAACAATGCAACAACTTGCCAAATAACCCATATAGGGATACAATAAAATCAACATACCATATAATCCAAAAATGGGATACAATACCACCATACAACACATAATCCACACTTTGGGATGCCTCATAACAACTTGCCAAATAGTCCGTACTTAGGATATTAAGGTACCCGTTACCAAGTAGCTTAATGGTGAAACCTATAGATTCTACGCTAGGTCTGAAACTACTCACCAAAGATATGGGGTAAGTAAGGCCACTATGTATCATAACCATTCCTTCATATTTCTTATATAACATCGAATAACCTAAATGAAAGTTCAAGATCTATTTCCCAAGTTGGAACTATTTTGGTGAAGTCACAAATCAAGCCTCTCAACCATTTTCGGAACAATGTTTAAACTACTTCCACAATTCCATTTTGATCACTTAAGATGTCCTTATGTAGCCAAAGTATTCTACTTTAATCTAGGTTAAAGAGATTTCATTTTGGTTCCAGTTTGGTTAGGTTTGAATAGCTATAAAGTTGAGGTGAGAAAATCTGACCAGGGCACGACTCGTGCCCCAGGGCACGACTCGTGCCCAAAAACCCCCACTGAACCTGGCGTCCCTCTACTGGTCACGACTTCCCTTTATCCAAGGCACGACTCGTGACCATTACATGGCACGACTCGTGCCTGAGGTCACGACTCGTGCCCTCGGCCCAGAAAGGCAAAACAGCAGCAGTCAACAACAAAGTCTCAAAATCCCAAAATTCCAACCACATGTATTCTAAGTTATGAACCTAAAAGGGCATTTCCTACTTCATAGCTCTCATACTACATCCCTTTAAACTCCCAAAATGATATAAACCTAAACCATTTACTATTTGATTCCAACCCATTTAACTTCCACATTTCAAATTAACTCCTTTAAATCTAATCATTCCATTTTCTTACACTTTTAACACTTTCATAAATGACAACATTCTTCTAAAACATTAACCACTTCCTCAACCCAAGTAGATCTCACAAAGTATCAAATAATCATTTTACACTATAACAACCTTAAACAATCCATGAACATTTAAAGGAAAGGAAGGGTCATAATAACTCACTTTAGGATTTGTGATGGGATGATGATCTTCCTTACTTGATGGATTCTCCTAGGTAATCCAACTTCAAAGCTACCCTTAGACTTGGATTTGATGGAGGAAGAGCTTGGCTTCAAGGAGAAGAGGTGAGGCTTCCATGGAGCTCTCAAGGATTTTCTCTAGAGGAAGAATGAGAAATGAAGGAGAAGGGAGGAGGAAGGAGTGTGAGGAGGGTAAGGAGAGGGGGAGGGGCCGGCTAGGGGAGTAAGAGGAGGGGGTTTGGGAATGCCACTTGTCAAGCTCATGAGAGAGCAAGAATAATTGGCCCCCTAAGGAATATCTACCTAGGCTTTCACTTCCACTTTAATTTAAAATTAACTCTTTTATTAAATAAATTCATCCTACTCATTTAACCTCCCTACACTATTTATCATTTTCCCATTTTTATTATTATCCAAGTTTATTTATTTAATGTCCAATAAATTCTCAAGAGGTTCCTAATTCCCTTCCCACCCAATTATCTAAATTTAAGAGTTTAAAGACATAATTGAACACATAAAAATAAATATAAATATTAAAAGCATTTAATATAATATTAAAAATTGATGCCTAGGGTTGGGGTCGTTACACTCACTCCCCCTTAAAGAAAATTCGTCCCGAATTTGATTGTCACTTACCCTAAGGTTCAAACTAGCAAAGGTTACCTTTTCACAATTTCTAACTTAATATTCCCCATTAGATTTCTCAATGGCATGACTCTACTATACCTTCCCATAACCCGAGTACTCTAGGACTTCAATTCTCAATTAGTCTCTTCACTTCTATGATTCTTCCCAAGATTTCTAATTTCATTAATAACACGATTTTACGATGCAACACCCCAAGAATACCATACAATTATTACTACCCGAATTTCCACGACCTCAAGAAAGTACAATTACATAAAGGTATTACAACTTAAGTCACCAAATACATTACGATATTATATTTAAAACTTCAAATACCCTATAAGCGGTCCCAAGTCAGTCTATAAGTCGAATCACCAACATTTTCTAAAACTTCACTTGGATTAACAAACTTTGGTGCTAAATTACCTTAGGCCTAAGCGTACTAATTCCATCCCGATAAATTGGGGATCGATAATATCTCCCGAACCATGCCTCATACGATTCCATCTCAATGCTAGAATGTAAACTCGCTAAGGTTACTTAAACTTCTCAAGTTGAAAGGAAAATCCGTCACACGACACAACCTATTCTTCCGAATTTGGATAGTCTTCAAACTTCTTCCTTTCGGCTAACTAAATCCTTCAACTCTTAGGATCGGTAACCAATCCCAAAAGAGAACTTCAAAAGATAAGATCCCATTTAAATCACACAACCAATTGTAACCATTCTCGATAAATGATAAGAAAATTCCGCCTATATAAATTAACTTCCTCGAACATACGCTACCACCTTCCCATTTTGCACAACACTACACCTTGATCTTAGGTAATACATACTTAAAACTTCACAAGATCCTCACATCCACTAGGTAAGGTAAGGATCGGGCCCAAAGCCAACCTATTTTCCATCACTAACAATATGCTTCATCCTTATTACATCCTACACCATTTATACGTCCTTTAGAGTCAACTAAAGCAACGACTCTACAATTCTTAAGAATTCCTTAAATTCCTTCGGTAACACTTGTCAACTTAAAGATCCATTACTCAATCCTCACAAGATCCATGGTAACATCCGAGTTTCAGACTATAGACCCCACCTTTTGAAATCCTCTCGAGCCAACTCATACTAACCAAACTTTTCATGTAAGGACTCCTCACAAGGAATCACTAACTCAACTCTCAAATTATTTTCACGATCTTCCCGGAACTTTAATCAACAAGGAGATCATCAATTCTAATTACTCTAAAGCCATCAAAATAAGGATTACTATTCCGCTTATCCTACTCAGAACCAACACATGAAATATACCGACAGGAGCACATTTACCACTTACTTACAACTAGCACATAAAAATTTTGGAAAAGACTCCTTATGCAAGTCTAGCATATACCAATTACTCTTCACACCTTAATTCAAAAGTTTCACCTTAATTACCCACATATAACAAGAATTTCACATTAAGGTTTACCTATCTCAAACACCATCATAAACAATTTTGGCATGGAAAAAGGAGACTCACTTATTATGATAGTCTACCATTATACAACAATTACTTAACCATACATGTCAAATATATCTAAAAATCATAATTTAATAATCGTACCAAACCAGCGGCAATACATGCTCGGTCATAACCACATCACCATCGTGGCAAACCAAAGAAGGTTCGAGGTATTCTCTCATAAGAGCGGAATCCTCTAACAATAAAACAACTTTTCAACAATGTATGTCACATATAAGCAAAATGTGATGCCAAACATAAATGATATGCAACGGGATCTATAAAATATGACCCCTAACTTTTGAGACGGGGAATATACCTCTAGCGACCTACGAGGGACCTATCTCTCCTGAAACCGAAACACCTACTCGACCATAGACCTTCTCTCTCGGCTCCCCTTCGCTATCTCTCTTGGTACCACCTCTTTGTCGTCCACCTTCTTGTTCTTGCTGAAGCTCGTCCACATTGCAACCTTGGGCAATTTCTCCTAAAGTGTCCTATCTCTCCACAATTAATACACTTGCCTTGCTTACTCCAACACCGATCTTCGGTATGTCCAACCTTCTTACAAAATTTACAAATCATCCCATCTTGTTTGGATTTTGGCCTAGATGAAGGAGCTACAACAAACTCTCCTCTCACACTTCTGAAGTTAACGTCCTTGGCTGTCCTCTAATGATTTTGGATCCTTGTCCTAAATACTTTGGCTTGTTTCCAATCCCACTTCCGGATCTTCCACTATTTTCCTCAATGTCCCTTTCGATCTTATATGCCTTATCTATGACTGTCGATACTCGATGGAACCGTCAATCCATAATTTCTCCCTAAACTCGCTCCTCAAACCTCGTTACAAACTTCGAACCCTTTTCACTTCATGCGATACCAAATGAGGGCAACACTTAGCTAATTCCTCAAACCGGATGAATACTTATCTACCGTCATGTTCCCTTGTTTTAGTCTTAAGAATTCAATCTCCTTCTTATCCCTTGTAACCATCGAAACGAAATAATCCTCGAAGCTGTTTGGTGAAATTATCCCAAGTGCGGGGCGTATGGTCCCGCTCCCAACTTCCCTTCACGATCTGCCACCACCGATCGAGTGGACCTTCCGGCCTTGAAAGCGGCATACCTAACTTTCTCTTCGTTGCGACTTTCTATAACCTCGAAAATCTTATTCATTTACGCTAACCAATTTTCTCGCCTTTAACGGATTCGGATATCCATTAAAACTCGATGAGTTCATCTTCACAAACCTTTCCCATCCATCACTTTGACATTCCTCAGCCGAATCGAACCGATCCTCTAGTCTCCATATCCCGCACAAACTTCTGAATAATCTCATCATCTCTTCATCCCGAATTCCACCTATACCCAAATCTTCTTTAATTTCTAGAACTTTCCGCCGATCATCCTTGCTTAGGCCATTAGAACGAACTCCCGCATTAAACACTCGGCGTCAATTTCCACACATTCCCACTTAGTCTAGACATCTACCCTTGACCTCTAAACTAAGCTCGATATTAACCGTGAGCACCCCAACCCGGACCTAACACGTGTCCCGAGCTAAGGGAGCTCAAACTAAGACAATCCATCTAGATTTTTAAAACATTTATTGCCTTTAAAGGAAAACTACTTTTCAAACTTCCAAGTAAGAATTAATTAATAATATCTCTACTAAAAGGAGATCCAACTACAACTTTAAAAATCCGAAATCTGATTAATTACACAAAACCCTGAACAACATTGTTTAATAAAAGTGTTTTTCAAACAAATTACAAAAGAGGAATACTTAATAAATACTCCTAAACAACCCACTCCTATACTTAACTTGTCAAGCCCCAAAAGCAAAAGTCCACAATGAAATCCCTACCACCGGTTCGGGTCACCCGTCTCGGAATCTAAAACAAGAAAGGGAGAGGGGTGAGAATAAATCTCAATGAGCTATTATGATATGCAGCAAGATGCCATACAAAATGCAACATGTAGCATGGCAACACTTAACACATTAGGAAAGCGGTAAACACCTTACGTTACCTCATTTTACCTTTTCCCGTCTGAACAATAAGTCGTACAACGTGGGAGTAAAACTCCACTCTTTGGTGAATTGCCTCCAGCACATTCACCTCTTATAGGACTCATACCCCAGAGATCCATATAAGAAAAGATATCTATGATATAGAGTATCCAACCATAACATCGTCCCTCCTTACAACGGTTGCAAATGTAACCGTAAAGGCTACTTATCACTCGGTCAGCAGCACGGCCCCACCCCGTGCCACAGAGTGGGGAAGGGTCACCGGTATGATGTACCTTCAATCACTTATTGAACAAATCAATAATTGATTGGCATCCATCATACCCACCCGAACATAATACGCCCAAGCACATGATAGTTACTTGAGATAAATCCACAAAACGGGATAAACAATATAGCAACATGGTAAAATATACTCATGTTCAATCCAACATCATAATGCAACATTTAAGTAATACACTATCGTAGCATCATCGGTAAATATGAATGATAACAATTAAATCCACCAATGGGATAACCATACAACCACATAATAAACATATCCACACTCGGAATAACAATGCAACAACTTGCCAAATAACCCGCGGGATACAATAAAATCAACATACCATATAATCCAAAAATGGGATACAATACCACCATACAACACATAATCCACACTTTGGGATGCCTCATAACAACTTGCCAAATAGTCCATACTTAGGATATTAAGGTACCCATTACCAAGTAGCTTAATGGTGAAACCTATAGATTCTACACTAGTGCAAACTACTCACCAAAGATATGGGGTAAGTAAGGCCACTATGTATCATAACCATTCCTTCATATTTCTTATATAACATCGAATAACCTAAATGAAAGTTCAAGATCTATTTCCCAAGTTGGAACTATTTTGGTGAAGTCACAAATCAAGCCTCTCAACCATTTTCGGAACAATGTTTAAACTACTTCCACAATTCCATTTTGATCACTTAAGATGTCTTTATGTAGCCAAAGTATTCTACTTTAATCTAGGTTAAAGAGATTTCATTTTGGTTCCAGTTTGGTTAGGTTTGAATAGCTATAAAGTTGAGGTGAGAAAATCTGACCAGGGCACGACTCGTGCCCCAGGGCACGACTCGTGCCCAAAAAACCCCCACTGAACCTGGCGTCCCTCTACTGGTCACGACTTCCCTTTATCCAAGGCACGACTCGTGACCATTACATGGCACGACTCGTGCCTGAGGTCACGACTCGTGCCCTCGGCCCAGAAAGGCAAAACAAGGCTAGCCAACAACAAAGTCTCAAAATCCCAAAATTCCAACCACATGTATTCTAAGTTATGAACCTAAAAGGGCATTTCCTACTTCATAGCTCTCATACTACATCCCTTTAAACTCCCAAAATGATATAAACCTAAACCATTTACTATTTGATTCCAACCCATTTAACTTCCACATTTCAAATTAACTCCTTTAAATCTAATCATTCCATTTTCTTACACTTTTAACACTTTCATAAATGACAACATTCTTCTAAAACATTAACCACTTCCTCAACCCAAGTAGATCTCACAAAGTATCAAATAATCATTTTACACTATAACAACCTTAAACAATCCATGAACATTTAAAGGAAAGGAAGGGTCATAATAACTCACTTTAGGATTTGTGATGGGATGATGATCTTCCTTACTTGATGGATTCTCCTAGGTAATCCAACTTCAAAGCTACCCTTAGACTTGGATTTGATGGAGGAAGAGCTTGGCTTCAAGGAGAAGAGGTGAGGCTTCCATGGAGCTCTCAAGGATTTTCTCTAGAGGAAGAATGAGAAATGAAGGAGAAGGGAGGAGGAAGGAGTGTGAGGAGGGTAAGGAGAGGGGGAGGGGCCGGCTAGGGGAGTAAGAGGAGGGGGTTTGGGAATGCCACTTGTCAAGCTCATGAGAGAGCAAGAATAATTGGCCCCCCCAAGGAATATCTACCTAGGCTTTCACTTCCACTTTAATTTAAAATTAACTCTTTTATTAAATAAATTCATCCTACTCATTTAACCTCCCTACACTATTTATCATTTTCCCATTTTTATTATTATCCAAGTTTATTTATTTAATGTCCAATAAATTCTCAAGAGGTTCCTAATTCCCTTCCCACCCAATTATCTAAATTTAAGAGTTTAAAGACATAATTGAACACATAAAAATAAATATAAATATTAAAAGCATTTAATATAATATTAAAAATTGATGCCTAGGGTTGGGGTCGTTACAGTGGCAACCTGTGATTGGGCTTTAATTTATTTTTATTTTGTCTTTCGGAAATTTGGACACGTGTTGTCCATTTGGTGAAGGGCTTTAATTTATTAATTATTATATATATATATATTTAATATTAATAATTATTAAAATTATATATATATATATATATATATATATATATATATATATATATATATTATATTTAAAATTATATATGTAAATTTTATATTTAAAAATATATATATATGTATATAAATATAATTACACCTACCTTGAACTTGAAGCCTCTTTATATACCAAGGTCAAGGCCATTTTTGATTTGTTTTCTTTCTATGTGGGAAATCTGTCTTGGCCTTGGCCTAGGTTTTTATCCCACATAGAAAAAAAAAACAAAGTAAGATGGGTTGCCTTGGTTATATAATGAGAATGAAGCTTAGCCAATCATGCATGGTTCGTCCGTGGCTTTATCCAATGGTCGGCTTGGCCTTGACCGGTCGTGGCCTTGGTTTTGACTTTGTATTTTTTCAAAAAGTAGGTCAAATAAAACATTTTAATAGAATAATTCGAATTTCAATTTAGAATTGAATATAAATATTTTTTTATATGTAAATACGAATTGAATACGAATAAGAATCAAATTTTATATTTGAATACAATTGCTCGGATGTAACACAATATTTATTTTAGTGACCTTCAATCTAATATTTTTACTCATAATATATGTTACAAATAATTTTTTTACAATGTATACAAAAATCTCTATTTCTTTTGTATTCGTTTATATTTCGATCAGTTATTCGTTATTAATTGTCCGTGCATCGCACGGGGGTTAAACTAGTATATATAATAACAAGATCTTGGTAATTTAAGGGGGTATGAGGGGTATTTCCGTCATTTCACATGGTGGCAAAAGTGCAAAAAACTCAACTGAATCAACATGTGGCATGATATGATTGGTCTTCTTTTTTTTTTCTTTTTTTTTTTTAATTTTAGGACACATGTCGACATTTGGTGAAGGGCAAATTCGTCATTTCCTAGGCGGGTGGAAGAGACTCGCCGACAGCGGCGCGTTAAGAGCTTGAAAAATGCTGAATTTTGTTTTTTTTTTTTTTTTTTTTTTAGTTGGACACTTGGCATAATTCTACTGGCTGATTGGATTTTGATTTTTTTTTTCTCACCCATTTCTTTTACCTCAATTTTTTTATAATAAATTAATTTTTTTTTTATTTTTGTTTACACCAAAATTCATAATTTTTTTCTCTTTAAATAGAGACTTTTTTCATTTGATTTGGACACAGAAAAAAAACCTTTATTTTTAAATATAAATTTCTTAAATATCCTTTGTTATTTTTGTAATTTTTAATTTTTCAATATGTTATTAGTGAAAATAATTTTTGACGAAAATAATAACCCTCTTTTTTAAATATAAATTTCTTGATTATCATTTATTAATTTCCTTTTATTTTAATACATTTTTAGTGAAAATTAATTAAGTGTGAAGTATTTATTTTTAATTATAAATAATAATAATAATAATAATAATAATAATAATAATAATAATAATAATAATAATAATAATAATAATAATAATAATAATAATAATAATAATAATAATAATAATAATAATAATGTGACTAATCATGAAAATAAAGAATCGAAAATAAAGTAAAAGGGGGTTTGAGGCGCAATTTCGTCATTTCACGCCGTGGCAAAATGATAATAAATCCGGCTAAAAAGACACGGGGAGATCTGTGATTGACCTATATTTTTTTTTATTTTTTTTTGCAATGAGGACACGTGTAGTACGTTTGTTCAAGGGCGATTTGGCCATTTCATTTCCACGGGTGGGACACGCGCCGACAACAATGGCGCGTGAAGGCAGAAGGATTTTTCTTAATTTTTTTTTGTTTGGACACGTGTTTGGCCTTAGGATGTAGGTTTTTTTTTAACCCATTTCTTTTACCTAAATTATTTTATAATATATTAATTTTTTAAAGAAAATAGGTGGCAAACTGTGATTGGGCTTTAATTTATTTTTATTTTGTCTTTCGAAAATTTGGACACGTGTTGTCCATTTGGTGAAGGGCTTTAATTTATTAATTATTATATATATATTTAATATTAATAATTATTAAAATTATATATATATATATATATATTTTATATTTAAAATTATATATGTATATTTTATATTTAAAAATATATATATATATATATATATATATATATATATATATATATATGTATATAAATATAATTACACCTACCTTGAACTTGAAGCCTCTTTATATATCAAGGTCAAGGCCATTTTTGATTTGTTTTCTTTCTATGTGGGAAATCTGTCTTGGCCTTGGCCTTGGCCTAGATTTTTATCCCACATAGAAAAAAAAACAAAGTAAGATGGGTTGCCTTGGTTATATAATGAGAATGAAGCTTAGCCAATCATGCATGGTTCGTCCGTGGCTCGGCTTGGCCTTGACCGGTCGTGGCCTTGGTTTTGACTTTGTATTTTTTCAAAAAGTAGGTCAAATAAAACATTTTAATAGAATAATTCGAATTTCAATTTTGAATTAAATATAAATAATTTTTTATATGTAAATACGAATTGAATACGAATAAGAATCAAATTTTATATTTGAATACAATTGCTCGGATGTAATACAATATTTATTTTAGTGACCTTCAATCTAATATTTTTACTCATAATATATGTTACAAATAATTTTTTTACAATGTATACAAACATCTCTATTTTCTTTTGTATTCGTTTAGATTTCGATCAGTTATTCGTTATTAACTGTTCGTGCATCGCACGGAGTTAAACTAGTGTTATTTATAATTAAGGATTATAAGAAGGGTAAGGTAGGAAAGTCATTGAAATTGTTAGTTTAGTGTTTGAAAAGGACTTGTTGGCAGAACACTACAAACAGGAAAGTAGTCTGTATTATCTTTTGAGTTGACTTGTTGGGTGCTAATATTTGCACTAACAAATTTGAAAAGATAGCATAAACAACTTTAATATTTTAAAAGAGCAGGTTTTGGGGGAAATTAGTTTCTCCATAACATTATAAAAAGTCTTGTTTTAAAAACCGAAACAAAGGCACGTACAATTTTTTTTTAAATAAAAAACAAGACTTTTTATAATATTTGGGAAAACTAGTTTCCCCCAAAATTTTCTGATTTTAAAAAGTTATCATTGATTAGTTTTTTAAGTTTGAATCAAATACTTTACATATATTTATTAATAGGCATTAAATTTCAACGTCACCTTTTTTTTCTTCCTTCATTATATTTTGATATTTTTATAATTTTACAAGTTACATAAATTTATTTATTTGTAATTTTAATAAAAATGTAATGTTGTTTCAATCTCAAATTTTTTATAATAAATATTGCACTTTCTTTTTAAATTTGTTATAAAATAAATATTGCATTTTAAAAAAATGAAAATAATTCTAGTACAATTGTACTATTGTGCAAGTCATAAATAAATAAATAAAACATAATATTATTTTAAAATGTCGACAAATTAAATATGATATTTTTACGAGATGAGTGGATAAAATATTTAAAAAGAATTAGATTCTCAAATTAAATGAATATGTATACATACGAGTAGTAATAAAGTATGTAAAATGACATACTTGGATTTGCTAAACTTGTTAACAATAAATATTTTTAATTCAAAATTTGGTTTAAGATAATTATACTCCATATTTTAACTTAAATTTGTATTTGATTTTTTATAATTAATTTAACACAAAATTTCAGAAAAAAACTGTTTTACACTCGTTTAAGAAAAAACGTCTTTTAGTTAAATAAAATTATTATACTATTATATTTTAAATGAATTCAATGTGGCATGAGAGTCGGCATCGGGTATTCTCATGTCATTGTTACTTTGACGTAGTAATGATTATTATTAATGTATCCGATTGCAATAACAACATGTTGATACCACGATGGAGGAGATAGATAATTTTATTTAAATATTATACTCCCTCCGTCCATTTACATGGTTCGCAGTTACTGTTCTCACGTAAATTAAGGAGGAAATATTATATTGAAAGTGTTGTGAGTGTGAAAATAAAATAGGAGAGAGAATGAGTGGAGGAAATAGTAAATTATACTCCCTCCGTCCCAGCGAAAGAGCCATCAAATTTGCCGGGCACGCAAAATAAGAAATGTGATGTAGAAAAGAGAAAAAGTTTAAATGTTGTGAGTATGAAAAATTAAATAGGAGAGAGAATGAGTGGGAGGTGATGTAAGAAAGAGAATGTTGTGAGTGTAAAAGTAAAGTAGGAGAGAGAATGAGTGGAGAGAATAGTGATTTAAGGTTTCCTTTTTGGGAAAGTGGCTTTTTAAATGGGACGCTCAAAAAGGAAATAAATGGCTCTTTCGCTGGGACGGAGGGAGTAATTGTGTTGTGAGTATTAAAATAATGTAGGAGAGAGAATGAGTGGAGGGTATTAATAGTAAAGATTCTTTTCCATTTTAGGAAAAAAACAAAGTATTAACCATGTAAATGGATGCCCAAAATAGAAAGTGTGAACCATGTAAATGAACGGAGGGAGTGTATGTATTATTTATTTACATTAATTAACATATTACTATTTTTTTCGTCCCAAAATAAATAATTAATATTATTTTTTAATAAAAATAATATTATATTTGGTCTATTGTTAGTGTTCAACTATATTTTAAAGATATCTATTAGAAAGTCTGTTTATATACATATATAAGACTACTTGTTATTCCGTTTAAAAATAAACAAATTTTAATTTTGCTTAAAAACAGTAATCATTTTTTGACCAAAGAAATAATAACAATATAGTCTTAGTCATTTTATAAACATATGTGTGTGTGTGTATATATATATATATATATATATATACTCCC
>JAFEMH010004315.1:0-35000 GCA_022495995.1 Adenophora triphylla var. japonica | reverse complement strand
ATAAAAGAAATGGGTGGGTACATCTAGATCACCGTTCCAATAGTTTCCCATTCTCCCATAACTATCCTTGATGTAGGAGGAACCGAGGAAGGAATCTGCATCAAGAAAGGATATTTGACGAAGTCAAATATATCAATTAATTTTGTATTTTAATTACTATCTTAGGACTTAATTTGTTTTAATTTATATTTTATTGCTTATTTTCGTCATTAATTTTAATAGGTTGATTAGGGATGATTTTAGAGTAGATTTTGAGAAGATTTACTAGTTTTTGAGTCCTATTTAGTTACCATTTAGGTTAGGAGTAATTTTAGAAGGTTTAGGATTGTTTTTCAAGTTTTATGGGCACTATAAAATAGGCCTAGTGGTGTAATCCGAAAATTAGCTTTTGATTAATTAAAATTGAAGAGTTTTCTCTCTTAATTCCTGGTGGATTCCAGATTACTGCTGGTGGATTCCAGTATTGTGTTTGAGGATTCTTCGCTTGAAGAATTCTTGTGATTAGTGCGCTAATCACGAAATCTATCGTGCTTCCGATGTAGGAGGAACCGAGGAAGGAATCTGCATCAAGAAAGGATATTTGACGAAGTCAAATATATCAATTAATTTTGTATTTTAATTACTATCTTAGGACTTAATTTGTTTTAATTTATATTTTATTGCTTATTTTCGTCATTAATTTTAATAGGTTGATTAGGGATGATTTTAGAGTAGATTTTGAGAAGATTTACTAGTTTTTGAGTCCTATTTAGTTACCATTTAGGTTAGGAGTAATTTTAGAAGGTTTAGGATTGTTTTTCAAGTTTTATGGGCACTATAAAATAGGCCTAGTGGTGTAATCCGAAAATTAGCTTTTGATTAATTAAAATTGAAGAGTTTTCTCTCTTAATTCCTGGTGGATTCCAGATTACTGCTGGTGGATTCCAGTATTGTGTTTGAGGATTCTTCGCTTGAAGAATTCTTGTGATTAGTGCGCTAATCACGAAATCTATCGTGCTTCCGTGCTGCGTCAATCCTATTGATAATAGGATAACAAGAAAGCCTTAGGCTCCGTTTGTTTGGGGAAAAATGTTTTCCGAAAAATATTTTCCTCATTTTTCGGTGTTTGTTTCGCACCAGAAAATGGGAAAAACTTCATTTTTATCTTATTTTCCGAAAAACATTTTGCCGGAAATCATTTTCCGGAAAATGTTTAATGCTAAACAAACGGAGCCTTAGTTTCAAAATAATTTGAGATTCGCTAAAATGAATCCTCATATGTTATGTTAGGGAGAAGAAAAGATGCAAGGAAAAAAAAAGTTAAAAGAAGAAATAGGTAGAAATAAAATTTAGAAATGAAAAGAAGATGAGGAGAAAAAAATAATGATAATTAAAAGAATAAATATAAAATATTTACTCCCTCCGTTCCATTTGACTCCGTTCCATTTGAAAATGTACAAAACCTCTATTTTGGTGTCCAATTGGAAAAGCCACAAACCTAAAATGAAAAGTTTTTAATGATTCTTTATTCATGGGACCCACTTGTTATACTCACAATAGCTATCCACTTACTATTCTTACCCCATTTTCTCTCCACTACCTCACTTTTCATACTTACAACACTTGCACCACCGGAGTATACACATTTCTTTATCCATTTTCGTGCAAAACTCATTTTGTGCATTTTGAAAGAAAAAGAAAATAAACAAACCCCCATCACCCACGTGATTTTTGGCTCTCCACTCAGACCTCTCAACGCCATATTTTTATTCAATTCAGTGTGAACGAGAAAGCTCAAATGTTCTCGATTGCATTTATGCTGGAAAAAAATTACAAAGGGTAAGTATACTAAATCCATGTCGGGAGTGTTAATATAAGCATGGTGATAGTATATGTTATGAGTGCTCTATAAAAAGTACATGGCCGTATGCTACAATAAAAAGATACCAGATTTCAAATTTGGCAAGAGGGTTCAAATGTTCTCGATTGCATTTATGCTATCAAAAATACCGACAGAGGATTGCTGGAAACGAGTAATTTCCTAACCATAAGCCGATTTCAGATTATATATTTGGTTCATAATTTATCTATATGTACGTACAATAGTAATGCAGGCTAGCAAGTCATGCAGTAGTATGTATAATCGAGAACTAGGCCTGTAAATACCCTTTTCCTTCCAAGTAAGAAATTACTTCCTCGGCCGAATTGCATGGTGAACGAGAGAGCTCCCCTTCTTCATGGTGTAATATTATCTGCAAAAGTGAATATTGTTCACCAAATCAATTGTTGCAACTTAAAACACTAGTTATTGTAACGATTGAAGGAGCACAGTTTAACCTATCTAGAAATCGGATGCATTGATTGGGCTAAAACAAGTGCAAATTCTCTCTTTCTAACTAAAAAGGCGAGTTTACCTCACATTTAAAGGGAGGCTCATAGGGATCGTCAACTCCAGTAAAACCTGCAAAAATGAAAAAACTAAATTCAAATTGAAGAAAAGCCGAACACGAAAAAGTTGGTACTAAAAACTAAGCCTGATGTGGAAGAAGGCCCAGCATTTACTATGGTCAGTTGCAGATACCCTTAATCTTCCCAGCCCTTGCAAGCTTGTATAAGCCCTTCGGATCCCTTGCCTCACAAACTCTAAGGGGAACATCCATAAAAACCTGGTAAATGAACAATGCAAGTTACAAACAAGAACATTATTTGCTAGATCTAAAATCCTATCCTGTAGTCTCAAAAAGTTCAAGTAGAATTATGTCCTGTAACTAAATAAGAGACCCAACCTCAATGAAATCTCCTTCTGGCAGTAAAGATCGGCAAGCATCTCGGTCTCTTCTATAGGGAGATATCAGACTAGCAATGCAAATAACTCCAGCATCTGCGAACAGCTTAGATACCTCCCCTGCAAATCGTAAATACAAATATTAATTATTTAGCCTTCTTGGATGAGAAAAAATTGGAATGTTGGAAAAAACACTATAAAGAAACACACCAACTCTACGTATGTTCTCCACACGGTCTTCTGCTTTAAAAGTGAGATCGCTGTTAAGACCATGTCGAACATTATCGCCATCTAGAACATACGTCAGCTTTCCTCTAGCGTGCAAAGCTCGACTAAGTGCACAAGCCAAAGTACTCTTTCCTGAAGTCATGGTTTACAGTTTTAACATGTGAGACATTCTTTACATACATAAAGAAAAGGTGAATTGGTAAGCAGACCAGGAAAGAAAAACAGAGAATAAAACTGTGTAAACTGCCACCAGATTTTGAACTCTCCAGAATATGGGTATTCTTTTTCGGAGAACAATTTAGTGCCATCCACTAAAAGTTTGTATCGAGGAGGCCACTTGTTCTTAA
The DNA here is from genome assembly GCA_022495995.1 of Adenophora triphylla var. japonica. Classification (NCBI taxonomy): domain Eukaryota; kingdom Viridiplantae; phylum Streptophyta; class Magnoliopsida; order Asterales; family Campanulaceae; genus Adenophora; species Adenophora triphylla. The sequence goes on along the minus strand of JAFEMH010004315.1, from coordinate 31,661 downwards.
TCAAGTGGATATTTAAAGCCTTATTCAACCTTTTTTTGTCTCAAAATGAATGACATTTTGAAGCTTTACCTTCAAATAATTGTGTCCCTAAATAATTTTTTTTTCATAATTCATTATATTTTTGCAAAACTAAAAATTTTGAAAGTGAATTAGCAAGAATGTATATATTTTTTTCTATTGAAATCAACCTTTACAAAATGGCCCTTAAATCTCAAATGGACATTCATTTTGGGACGGAGGGAGTAGTACATTTTGAATTTCATGAGTTTAAGTTGGTTGTCATAGGTTGTAGATGTCAATCTCTAATCAAATAAACAAATACTCCATGGTTCCACTCATGAGACCTACTTTCATTTTTTGATATGTCTTCCTCAAAGAATCTCGATATTCATGTTCCCAGTTTCAGACAATAGTAATAGAAGCAACATACTCCCTCCGTCCCATTTGAAGCTTCACCTTTTGCCAAAACGGGTGTCCCGTTAAAAGCTTCATCTTTCCTAAAATGGCAAAAAATCTTTACTATTCCACTCACTCATTTTCTCTCCTATTTCACTTTTATACTCACAACACTTTTCAAATTTACTATTCCCTCCACTCATTCTCTCCTATTTTACTGTTATACTCACAACACTTTCTTCACTTACCTTTTTTCTTAATTTGCGTGCATGCTCAGAAGGGTGAAGTATGAAATGGGACGGAGGGAGTATTAACTTTAAGCAGCAAAGCACACTGACTATCTAGATACCAACCTGAACCACTGAGGCCAGTAATCCATAGAACACAACCTTTTTGATGCAGCAATTCCTGCCTATCAATTTTATCTACAGAACATTCATGCCACACAATATTCGTCGATCTCCCATTCACAGAGACTTCACGAAGATCCCCACCTGTTTAGATAAAAGCAGATCTTAATTTCCAATTTACAACCCAGACATTTGATTTTCTTTTTTTAAATAAGAATAATTAAAATAATTGCACAGATTCCTCAGAGATTGTAGCTGTTGAAATAAAATCAGTTTTCAATTTCCAATTTTGAACCAAATGTATGCTCAATTCGTCCCAATTAGCATAATCAAACACTTATCAAAGATTCCATATGTTAAAACCAGCTCTTAAATTCCAATATGCAATCAAAATTGTGCTTCATTTATGTGATATCCCCCATCCCACATCGAAAATATGTGAGAATTTAGTGTGATATATAGAAGAATCATACACTATTTCCAAGCATCAAATCATCCATTGGACTTTTGGAGGTCTGTGGTGGGCTGTGGTTGACCCAATTGAGGAGGTGCTTAGTGGGCCTGTGTGTGGTGTCTGCGTAGCGGGTGGGGCTTCAGGCTCGGATCGTTACAAATAGCCCGGAGGTACGATCTGGGTATTGATTAAACCTTACCAGGGACGGCAAGGGTTTGAGTGGGTGTGGGAATTTACCAAGCATGTGTTGTCTGCGTAGCGGGTCGGGCTTCGGGTAGTTACAATTTCCAAAGAATTTTTTAAGCAATTATCATCCCCATGAATATACACGAATTAACATTTAAATTACGTAAAAATTTAATGAAAACAGAAAGAAAAAAATTGTACCAGAGGAATCGGGAGAATCATTTGTAAATACAGAGCCATTGGAATTGAATTCAGCGCCAGTTTTCGCATTGAGATCATAAGACGTTTTGGAAGCCTCCATTGCTTTGATTGGCGACAAGCAAGTCGATCTAACAACCTCACCGGCGAGGCCGATACTTTTCCGCTGAGAAAAATTTACGAGCCCTAACTTGGCCGACAAAGAAGGTGGCGCCGCCGAGTCCAAATGCGGAAATGAAGGACAAAACAAGGACTGGTTTCCGGCGGCTGCAGTCATCTCCGGATCGGATAATTAAAATATTCAAAATTAAATATCAAGCGCGCGAATCTCGAGAAATAGATAAATTATTCAGACGGGCAAGGTTACTCCGATTTCTACCCATCTGCCGAATGCGGAAGAAACGGTTAATTAATGGCTTCCGTCACAAAAATATTGGAGAGGTGAATGTGGCCGGGAAAATGGGGCGGGTGTTTTTTGACAATATTTTTTTTTAATTTAATGCACATAAGTCAGGCATCGGCAATTGAAGCTCCGGAGTATGTACCGGTAACTGTGTGTGTGCTGCGTCTGGTTCCTTTTGAAGAAGCTCCGGCTTGCGGTGGTTGATGTGTAACTGCCACCAGCCACCCTGATACTTGTCCACGTCGAACCCACCATCCATTGAGTGCCACTCGGATTCCATCACTTTACATTATTATTATTATTCGTATTGGATCCAGTTCACACAAACTTGTTTTTTAGTCATCTTTCAAAATGTCTAATATTAATACTCCCTCCGTCCCACCCGAATTTGGACAAAGTTACTTTACACAGAGATTAAGAAATAATAATAAGATAATACAAATGTATGGTAGAAAATGAAGAGAGAGAATGAGTGAAGTTAATAGTGGTTGGTTGAATAAATTGTATGGTGGAGAATGAGTGGAGTTAATGAGTGAGTGGGGTATGCCCATTTTTTTATTATTATAAACTTTCCTTTTTGGGTTGTCCAAATTCGGATGGGACGCCCAAAAAGGAAATTTGTCCAAATTCGGATGGGACGGAGGGAGTATTAATGAAGTGGGTGAAAACTATTACTTCCTCCGTCCCGTCGTCGAAAGGGCATTTTTATGTCCTTACACATAAATTAAAAAAAGTGGGGTAGTACTATATATAAGACATGAAATTTACAAGGCACGTACAAATGACCAAAATACCCTCATATATATACTAAAAAAAAAAAAAAATCCTTCCCTCCCCCATTTCAAACGTCGTTCTATTCCTTCCTACCTACGCTGTTCTCTCTCTCTCTCAAAACGTAAAAAAACCAACGGCGCTCTCTCTTCTCTCTCTCACTCGACGAACGCCGCCGATCACCACCGCCGGAAAAATGAAGACAAACCTCCCTAAAACCGGTGGAAAGTCCGCCTCTTCTCCCTCCGCACCAAAAATAATTCTTTTTAACCTAGATTTTAAATTTGAAAACCCAACAACAAATTTATGCCTAAAACCTATTATATAATGCTTAATGTTGTTTTAAACGTATCCTAAATGGTTCTAATTGCGATTTCGTAACATTAATTTGGGTTTTTTGTTTGAATCGGATACGAATTCGTGTGCCTAAAATTTGAAATTGTCGGCGTGTGTTTCGTATGAACACATACGAAATGTCACCAACATTTCGGCTATTGGCATACGAAATGTAAACTGATTCATCAGTTTACATTTCGTATGCCAATACCCGAAATGTTTGTGACCATTCGTATATGTTCATACGAAACACACACCGACAATTTCAAATTTTAGCCAACGCTCTCTTTTTAACATTGACTTCGATATGCCTTCGACACAAATGGTGTGCGGTCTCGGGAAATACCATTTGGACAGCATTAATGAAAGCCAAGTCACGATCAGTTAAGAAAACAGTTGGCATGTGGGGAGTATGAAAAAGACTTTGCAAATTCTTGAGTGCCCACGTGTAATTCTCAGTCTTCTCATTTTGGAGGAACGCATAAGCAATTGTGAAATTCTTCCCCGTTGAAGTGAATCCTATAATCTCAAGTAATGCCATTCCATAGCAGTTGGTGTTGTAAGTGCAGTCACCTTGTATCATTTAAAGAGAAATAAAGTTAGAAATGAATAAAATTGCAATTCAAAAAAAATGCATACGACTTGTGGAAAACAGAGTCAAAAAACAGATTCAAAAAAATCAAAAATTTACCTTGTACTACATATGGAAAACAGTTAAGCATATCCGATGCTCGTGGGTGAGAGAAGAATATGTCACCGATCATGTCACTCTCGTTAGCTTTCCTCATGAAGAAGGTATATTTCTTATCCTCGAGTGCTTTTATGAACTGTTGGCTGCGAGGATCTCCCTTGTCGTTCTTGTGACTTGCATTTTGTGAGGGCATTGTGGACGTGTTTCGGAGTACTCACGTTCTTCTCATCCTTCCTCTTTAACATTGATAGAATATTATTTGGACGCACCGAAGACTGACTTGCGCTACACAGGTCCTCATATTCAGAACTAGTCAATTTACCCAACGGATGACCTTCGGGATACGTCGAAAAGTCGTGATTATGAGAACCATGCTTCACAACGTAACCCCATACCCCATCACCCCTATCTTTGGCCCGAATTTCAAAATTGCACCCAATCTTCTTCGTACTAGTCAACCTCACATCTTTAGTTTTTCCGGACCTGTACTTGCCACCAAAATGGCATACAATCTTCGCGTAGCCTAGGATCTTGCCACTTGTCTTCCTCGAATCTCCTATAGAAAGGGTTATATTTTGACGGGCCGCGATATCCCGTACGTGTTTAACAAGATCATCCCTATTTGAAAATAATAGGGATGTATCGAATTGATCACTGGCATCCGGTCCCTACAAATTGTATTACCATCAATTAAAAAATTGCACAATAAGCAACAGGCTGTATGACATTTCGTGTAACATTATACGAGATGTTCCTTGAACATCTCGTATAAATATACCCGACTTAAACACATTTATCTCGTGTTATATAATACAAGGTAATACGCCATAACTCGTGTATAAAAACACGACAAATAGCATAAAACTCGTATAATCTCACACGAAATAGAGTAATATCAGAATTTAAAAATCCAATCTTGAAAAACAATTTCGTTTCAACATTGGATTTTTATTGCGATTTTGATCAAAACACCAAATATAACTTTAAAAACTTACTTCATTGCTGCTTGGATTTTGATTTTGATGTGGAGAATTTGGTGGCAAACCTTCTTCTTCAAAAATATATTCCACAAGCTCAAGATCAATATGATCATAAAAACTTGGAGAATGTTGTGGAGAATCCATACTATGGTGTTAGATGATTTGAGAATTAATGAAAATAATGGGTATAAATTTATGGGTGTTAAGACTTGGACAATGGTGTCACAATGCGTGGGTGTACAACAATGGTGTCTGTTGGGCCGTTATGCGTGTATATCGCGTTTTATGTAGGGCTTCAGGTGTATCTCGTGTGTATATACCCGAGATACTTTGGTACATATCGTGTATACAAACACGATATAGTCTTTGTTTCTGGTAATTATCTCGTATGAACAATACACGAGATGCACCCTGATTCATTTCGTGTATTGTTCATACGAAATGTATTGATAAATGTCGTGTATTTAAACACGACACACCATATAATAAAATAACAAATGGTATACGGCTACCTCGTTTATTTTTTTAATTTTTCTACATTCTAGAAGACGTTTAAAGTGTTTTTCATCTACATGAGTTTCCTCCAAATCCAAATGGAAATTGAGTTACAAATATGTGCCATTATTTAGGGTTTTTAGGGTTTTATGTGTCCCGATCTTGTGAAAAATGGTATACGGCTACCTCGTTTATTTTTTTAAATTTTTTATACATTCTAAATGACATTTAAAGTGTTTTTCATCTACATGAGTTTCCTCCAAATCCAAATGGAAATTGAGTTACAAATATGTGCCATTATTTAGGGTTTTTAGGGTTTTATGTGTCCCGATCTTGTGAAAAATGGTATACGTCTACCTCGTTTATTTTTTTTTAATTTTTTTCTACATTCTAGATGACATTTAAAGTGTTTTTCATCTACATGAGTTTCCTCCAAATCCAAATGGAAATTGAGTTACAAATATGTGCCATTATTTAGGGTTTTTAGGGTTTTATGTGTCCCGATCTTGTGAAAAATGGTATACGGCTACCTCGTTTATTTTTTTTTTTTCTACATTCTAAATGACATTTAAAGTGTTTTTCATCTACATGAGTTTCCTCCAAATCAAAATGGAAATTGAGTTACAAATATGTGCCATTATTTAGGGTTTTTAGGGTTTTATGTGTCCCGATCTTGTGAAAAATGGTATACGGCTACCTCGGTTTTTTTTTTTTTTTTCTACATTCTAAATGACATTTAAAGTGTTTTTCATCTACATGAGTTTCCTCCAAATAAATAAAGTGGTATCACTTAAATATGATAGGTTATATGATATTGTATGATCCAATATGACGTTTGTTCCTTGTCATGTATAAGTGTATAAATTTTGCTCAATTAACAACACAATTCAATAATATAACATAGCATATGCGTATCATTAACATCGTGTTGCAAATCATCGAAGAACACCTTCATTTTGATATGTCGTATGGATATACACGATATTAGGACATTATATCGTGTTGTTTTGTACGACATTTATGACAGAGTAAATTTAAATTTCGTATAATTTCATACGACCTAATATTTAACCCAATTAGTTGATGTCGTGTAAAAGTACACGACATGAAGGCTTCATGTCGTCCTTTCGAGCACGACACACGAAGGGTAGTTTGGGAATTATTGGTGCTTTGTATGTAAGGTGCCTTGTATATAGAATTTACCCTCTATCTTTAATGTTTATTTTGAAATCGATCATTCATATAGAAAGAAGTTTGAACGGAATACACCAAGTCACTGCTCGGGTCAGCCCACTCGGGGGGCCAACAAGATCCATGATTTATCCGTCGGTGAGTTCGGCCCAAGAAATCAGCCACATCTAGAGCTAGTGTGAGCTCGGCCCAATTCGTCGACAAGACCAAAAACAAGCACGTGATTGTCTACGTTGACCTGATATCTTAATCACGGGCTTTGGGGGCCATGAGAGTCTCTGAGCTCGACTGCTCGTTGTAGGCCGAGTGGGGCTTCCCTAAATCGAGTAGGATTCTATTTGGACAATCTTATTTCTGTAAGGATTCTAGTCCCTTTCACGGTCGAATCCTAGCCAAGAACCACTTTCCTAATACAACTCAACTACAAAATTCCTATTCTTAAGGATTATTTCGCCGCCCACCTATAAATAAGAGGTCTCAATATCAAAATCTGATCTATTCTATTATCTCGATCTTTTCCCTTTATTTTAATAATTATTTCGCTCTAAAAGATTCTTACTCTTACGCCGGATGGCCTTCGCCGGTGATTTTCCGACTTAGTTTACGTGTTTGCTCATCTATTTCAGGTTTTATGAAGACAAATTCAGGTATCCGATTTGTTATTTGAGCTAGATTGATATGAAGACAATTTTCGCTCGATCATGATTCATTAAGGATATTTTAGACATTTTGCTCGATTCAACATATCTCATCCTTTTATTCATTCAGCTCGTACCCCAAATTTAAATGTGTTGTTACGTGCCAACGAGTCATCATATGCAACACAAATTCAGGATCGATATGTTGAATTTGAGTTAAAATTATTTGGCGTGTCCTCATATTTTTATACTCAACATTAACATTAAACTCTAATATCTTATTTCCTTGACATTTTTTTTATAACTTTCTTTTCAAAATAAATATCGCACAGATAATATACAGCACATATAATATACAAGTAACTAAAGCACATTTTTTTAAATGTAAACTTAAACAAACATCGATTATGGCAAAGAACTATTGTTGAAATTTGGCGCCTTTTCAAATAACAAAAATAAATAAATGGAACCCAAAATTTATTAATGTTTTGGGAATCGAAGCTACTGTCTCACTCGTCCCAAATCAGGATCGGTCGTGCACATATTTGACGAGTATACACTCTCATATATCAATAATCTAAATGGCAATATTTATTGATGAAAGTTTAGAATCAAAGAAAATTAAATTCTTACATGATTGAGTAGAGATACCCATCCGGTCCTGAACCGGCGCTTCGGATCGGAATCGGACCGGCCAAGAATCGGAGGGAAACTGAAATCGTTGAACCGGCGGTTATCCGGTCCGATTAAGGTTCTTATTTTTCAAAACCGTTGAACCGGCGGTTTATGAACTGTGTGAACCGAAATCGTGAAGCGGAACCGGAACCGACGGTTCATGAACCGGCAGTTCATGAAAATGAAACGACTAGTTTAACGACTAGTTGATCTGGGTCGTCCATTCGCCTGATCCGACGGCGCATGTTACTTGCCCGTTAAATAACGACATTATAGTCGTTTTAGGGACCAAAATGTAAAAAAAGTGTTTTTTTCTTTTTCTTTCCATTTTTCAACCTATAAATACCCTCACCCTCCCTTTATTTTTTTTCACACAATTATATTCTCTCAATCTCTATTATCTCAAAGTCTCAAATTTCCATAATTTTATTTTTTTCACACAAAAAAGTTTCTTTTTCTATTCATTTTTATCACACAAAAAATGTTTTCATCTCGTGCCGATAAGGGCAAGAAGAAGTCAGCCACTAGAAATCCAACTTCAACTCCGCATCCAATTTTCCCCGTCGATGATAGTATTTGGGAAAATATACAACCATATGAAACGCTCGAATTGAGCGATGACGAAGTTGATGCAACAAATCTAATGGGTGGTCATACCCAAGAGCTAAAGTCAAACTCAAATCCAAAGTGAAGCGCAAGCCCGAGGTGGTGGTCAAATCCAAGGTCGAACCATGGGGAGGTCCGATATCAAGACCGTGCACTTTACAAAAGTGCCAATTGAAGGTACCAACAAATTTACTGTGTATTGCAACTATTGCACTTCAACGTTTGCCTTTACCTATGGAGGTGGTTATGGGTCATTTAAAAGGCACTTAGCGTCAAAGCACCCCGACCATGTTGGAGACAATGAAGGTCAAACACAACTACAATGATTTACGGGGAGCTCACAAGGTACGTCTTCTCAACTATTTAAATTTGATAATGCAACTTATAGAAGAGAAATGACTAAACTTACTGCTGCTAAAGGATTACCCTTTAATTTTGCTAATGATCAATTATGGGCTAATTTTGCACAACTTGCTTTAAATCCCGCCGCTGACCTATTTGGACAATCTTATTTCTGTAAGGATTCTAGTCCCTTTCACGGTCGAATCCTAGCCAAGAACCACTTTCCTAATACGAATCAACTACAAAATTCCTATTCTTAAGGATTATTTCGCCGCCCACCTATAAATAAGAGGTCTCAATATCAAAATCAGGTCTATTCTATTACTCGATCTTTTCCCTTTATTTTGATTATTATTATTATTTCGCTCTAAAAGATTCTTACTCTTCCGCTGGAGGGCCTTCGCCGGTGAAGTCCCGACTTAGTTTACGTGTTTGCTCATCTATTTCAGGTTTTATGAAGGCAAATTCAGGTATCCGATCTGTTATTTCAGCTAGATTGATCTGAAGACAATTTTCGCTCGATCATGATTCATTAAGGATATTTAAAACATTTTGCTCGACTCAACATATCTCGTCATTTTATTCATTCAGCTCGTACCCCAAATTTAAATGTGTTGTTGCGTGCCAACGAGTTATCAGATGCCACACAAATTCAGGATCGGTATGTAATATACTACAAATATCCATTACAAAAACTACTAAACTAATCAAATCTCACTTCTTCCTCCTTCTTTCATATGTTTTATCATATGTAGATGGAGTGAATTTGTTTACCGGATTTCGCGACCTAGACCTCTTTCTTATGTCAGCCTGTCTCTGAAATTCCTCTCTCTGAGGTTGTGTAATGCCCTCAAAGTAAGTCCCACCAGAAGAAGTCGAATTCAGATCGGAGAAGGGTTGGAATGATGCTTGTGACGTAGATAGAGGAACCCCAAAGGCACTTCCACTCCCCGAATATTGTCCAAAACCCATAGTGGGTTCAGGGGGAGAGTCTAGCAGGGCACTCCACCCACCCCCACTCCCACTCCCATCCCCCCACCTACTCTCACTCCCACTCCCACTAAATTGACTTTGAGTCCACCGTGACCATTCAAATAGCCCATCATCCTGGGTCTGGGCTTGAGGCTCTGGCTGTGGCTGTGGGTCGATGTGAGGCTCTGGCTCATCATGTAAGTTCATCCCCGGCTGTGCCTGTCTAGGTGCACGATGTCTACGTCTACGAGGCTGTCTAGGTGCCCCACCCTGGGTGCGATCAACCGGTACTGAAGGTGCTTCAGCCTCAAGCCGCTGCTGCTCTCTCACATGCGTGAGAGTGTCTGACAATCCTCCGCACCTCAAATCGGGACGGACACAACGGACTTTGCTGCTCCTCATCCCTAGTAATGCCAACTTCATTTGTCACATGAACATGATGTAAGTTTTGTACCTGTTTTTATAGCATAAATTATGAGAATGAGACATAATTTAATAATTCGAAGTAAAAAAGATAAGGTGATTATAATGAGAACAATTTAATAAATGCTTATCAAACCCTTCAAGAAAGGGGCCATCGTCCGGTAACCAATCTCCTCTACATGCACTGGGTTTTGGATAAAAATGCACGTGATCCTCTTGTACCAAATCATGTAAGGATGCGTATAATGCATGGGCTGAACCCCCATCTGCCCGTACACCACTCTATCCCGCCGTTGTTCCCAAGCTGCTATAAATCGCTGGTGTCGGGAACCCCAAACGACATGGTTGTTCCCGCGGCGGTCAATCCTGCGCAACTCCTCCCCTGTGTCACACAGTTCTGGGATCCCCTGCAGCATGCCGAACTGCCTCAACACTCGATCAGGGTGGTGCCACTCTACCTTCTCAAAATAGATTAGAGGGACTCTAGACCTCCAAACAACCTCTCCCTGACGGCAGTAAGCTGGAGCCTGTCGATCTCTGTATGGCATCCACACAACCTGATCATCCTCCAAGTGCGCTAGCTGGTCTCGATAGCTGTGAAGGTTGTGTGCAGTAACATACTTCAAAGATAACCGTCTAATCCACCTGAAATTCAATAAATGGAGAAGTATAAGTCAAAAGTTTCAATATGTAGTAGGTGACAATAACATTTCAGATGGAAAACTCGTTAATAAATGTATACCTGCACCCCAAGGGAAGGTTCCCCTGATCCTCATTTGGCCTAAGAGAAATAGGTTGCGTACATAGCAACTTATCCCATGCCCAAAGCTGTGTCAAAAAAATATATGAAATACTATTAAAACATATGATTTCAAATAAAAAAAAAAGAAAAATATAGAACAACATCATAACGTTTAATTAAAATATTATAGCATACCTGCAGAATATTTAGAAATCCCCCACACTGGCTAGTGTCGGGGTGAGTGACAGAGCAAAGTTCCCTATATAAAAAGGCTAAGCATGCACTACCCCAACTGTACATATGTATCCTCTCAATATCTCAAAGTAAAGGGAGATAAAACAGCTTTACCTTGTTGTTAGTACGATCTGGCATCACATTAGCCCCAAGAGCTATCAAAATATAGGCACGCGTATACCTATCAACCAAGTGGGGGGGGGGAATCAGCGGGAAGGTTATCAAACTCAAAAAATTTTGTCCTCAACCACTTAATCTTTTAACTACTACCATCAAATGCTGCATCAGGTGGAACAACACCTAGAAGCTCCGCACATAAGACCCGGCAATCTGGAAGTACGGGCAAACTTGAATCGGTAACAGGTAACCCATCAATCGGCAACCCCGACAGCATCCCGATATCCTCTAATGTGATGTTCATCTCACCAACAAGGAGGTGGAATGTATGGGTTTCCGGACGCCATCTCTCAATCAACGCCTCAAATAATGCCCAGTCATACTGCACTCTCCCGATGAAATGAACTCCTAACCACCCAGCCACTGCTAATCTCTCCTGGATAACGGGAGCTATAACATCTGACACGGTTGCACCACGACGAAATGATAAACTTGAAACGTCACGATTTGCCCAAATATATCGGGCTCGGTGCAGACCCGTCTCAATACTTACAGGGGCCCTGTGCTAAATGTGAATATTGGGGCCTTAATATTAAAAAAAAATACACAATTGAATGAATGCAATTAGGGGTGTGCAACAAAACCGAAAAACCGAAAAAATCGGACCAAATTCGAGAAAATCGGATCGAAAAAACCGAAACCGATAAAACCGAAATGTTAATGGTTTTAACCATTTAAAAACCGAAACTTTCGGTTTCGGTTTTGGTTTCAAATGAAAAATCGAGCCGATAAAACCGAACTGAACCGATATTATTAAAACGACGTGTCATTTTAATATATATATAAATTTCATCTTCTCATCTTGCTTTGGAGTTAAAATTATGCTTACGGTAGTTTAACTGTTATTTGTAGTGGCAGGTGAAACACTTAAATTTGTCATGAAAATCTTAAGTACTTTAGTATTGCATCTTCTCATCTTGCTTTGTTAATGAGGAATTAATAAATTTCATCTTGCTGAATGTAACTATCATAATCCAACCATCAATATATGCATGTTCTTCTCATCTTGTTGAAACCGAACGACACCGAACCAAATCGAAACCGAATAAAACCGAATCCGAATAAAACCGAAGCTTAATGGTTTTAAAATACAAAACCGATATCTTTAGGTTCGATTTCGGTTTTAGCCTAAAATCGAACTAAACCGGATCGAGCACACCCCTAAATGCAATAATGTTTAAGTAACGATTGCAAATAATTATTTAAAATATATTTGTACATAAAAAAAATCAAACATTCTACTTAAGGTTGATAAATAGAATGAAATTAAGGTTGCAAAATGAAATGAAACAAAAGCCCAAACTCAACTCAGAAAATAATGAGAGGGAAGGGGGAAAGCCCAAAATGAGAAGAAAGGTCAAATAAAAAAAAAAAGTAATGTTGGCTCAAGGATTTGAACTTAGGCCAACTAGATTTAATGAGATTTTACACAAGTTGTTTAACCACTAGAGCACTTAGTTCTTTTCACAATTATTCTGGGTTTAATACTTTATATAAATAAACTAAAAATTTGGGGGCCCCTAAAAATTTTGGGCCCTGTGCCATTGGGCTGGATGCACCTGTCCAAATTCGGGCCTGGCTCGGTGGGAGTGCTGTAAAGTCAACACGGAAGGATCAAATGGCCATGATCAACAAAAGTATCCATCTGTTAATCAAAATAACACAAACACAAGTATTATTTTGACAAATCAAATACTCTAGGAAGTGTTATGTTCACAAATCATTTGCGTTGATAGAAATAAACAACCCAGTTTCTGGCAAAAAAAATAAGGTTCAGAAAGCAATAATCAGCAAGTATAGGTACAGATACTCCATGAAAGCAGTTATAACAGATGGAGTTGATCAATTGCGTTGATAGAGGAATCCCTTATTGAACTTCAAAATGGGAGAAAGATAACCTTAAATGATATACATAGGGGTTACTGAAATACTATACAACATCATGTGATTAATAACGACTCAACCTTGTCATTGAACTTAAGTCTAGATTTTAATGGAGAGGTAATTGCTAAACTAAAATCATATGGTTCAACAGAACAATATTGGAACTTCAATAATTTAATTTTGACAGCATGTTAAGTTGGAGATCATTGCCTACCAGCATGTTAAGTTGGAGAAACAAACTTGCTGCTAGGAGTTTGTAATGTAGATGAGGTTGCTGAATGGCTAGCAATAAGACACAAATAATATATATTGATGGATCCATAACCTCAACTAGGCTAATTAATCAACTTAAATCCATAACAGAATACAAAAATCACAGAAAATCAATCAAAAACACATCAAAACATCCAAATTTCGTTCAATTTAAACCTAAAATGACCAAATTCAAACTTAAACCTAAATTTTAAATTCACAAACACAACACATTCTAACCTTTAAAAAATGAAAATATGGGAAAGAGAATGAAAACTTGCTTAACAATTTTGAAGAATCACTGAATAGAGGAGTTTTGAATTTGGATGTCTTGAAAAATCGTTCTTCCTTCTCTCTTCTGCTTCCTTGGTTTTTTTTTTCTTTCTTCTGTCTGTTTCGTAAACTCGCCAACTGGGGATCTGAATATTAGTTAGAAACTCGCCAATTGAATTGGCGAGTTCACCTTCCTTTAAACTCGCTAATTGAATTGGCGATTTCTAATTTCGTTTAAACTCGCCAATTGAAATGTTCATTTGGCGAGTTTAATTTCCATACAACAACAACAACAACAACAACAAAGCCTTAGTCCCAAAATAATTTGGGGTCGGCTAACATGAATCCTCATATGTTATCGTGAAAAAAAAATATAATAATAAATAAATAAATAAAAATTAAATTAAATTAAATTAAATTAAATTAAATTAAAAAAATAAAAATAAATAAAAAAATAAATAATAAATAAAAAAATAAAAATAAAAAAGTAAAAAAGTAATAAATAAAAAGTAAATAAAAAATAAAAAAATCAAACCCCCACATGGATTTTTGCCCTCCACTTCGGCCTCTTCAACACCATACTTTCATCCACTCCAAGTAAATTCATATCATTTTCAATTACTCTAATCCAAGTTTGTTTGGGTCTTCCCCTACCCCTCGCCATTTTCTCATTTCTCCACTGTTCCGGCCTCCTAACCGGTGCATCACTCGGTCTCCTTCTCACATGTCCAAACCACCGTAGACGATTTTCCCTCATTTTATCCTCAATTGGCGCAACTCCTACTTTACCTCTGATCACCTCATTCCCCAACCGATCCTTTCTTGTATGACCGCACATCCATCGAAGCATACGCATCTCCGCCACATTCATCTTATGCACGTGACACTGTTTCACGGCCCAACATTAGGTGCCGTAAAGCAATGCCGGCCTAATTGCCGTGCGGTAGAATTTTCCCTTTAATCTATTGGGCATGCCGCGATCACATAGAAACCCTGTAACACTCTTCCACTTCAACCAACCTGCTTTAATCCTATGAGCCACATCTCCATCTAATTCTCCATCCTTTTGGATAATGGCGAGTTTAATTTCCATGAAATTTGTTTTTTAATATTACATAAAATAATTAATGAAAAAAAAATAATAAACTCGCTAAATGGTTTGGCGAGTTTGAAATTAAAAATGTCAGAATCGCTACACGATCTAGCGATTTACAAAAAGTAGGACATTTCAGGCAAAAGTTTGAACAGTAAGTTATATTTGAAAATAAAAATTTTAAAAAGAATTAAATGAGAAAAAATTAGCATTTGAGCTTGAAATTTGACTTGTAAGGAGTATATGGGTAATTTACACCAATGCCACCAAGTGTATTTATAGGTTATTTTATTGGAAAATTAGGTTATAGCACATCACTCTGCACTACACTTGACTTGATATGCAAATGTCAGCAATTTCAATTTTAGTTTGTCTCAAAATAAATGTTATATTTTAAATAAAAAAAATGATTATATGCAATCCAAGAAACTTGAAACAATTAAGTGAAGATTCTTAAATACATTATCTAACCCAGAAAAAAAAAGGACAGTTACTTCCTAGAAAACCAGACCATTGTGGTGAATAGCCAGATCCTTTTTAATCAAATTAACATCCCCAACTTTCCCTCCATTTTTTTCAATTTTCCCGCTCTTTGATGAAGAAGCGGACACTCGCAGTGCGCTTTTCAGGCCCTTGATTAATCTTCTGCCGAAACTGCCCTTTTGATTATTCGGATTCCCATTCTCTTCAACAACATTCGTAATTTTAATTTCCCGAAGACTTCCAGAAGAAACTGACCCTCTTTGCCCTCTCTCCACCTTCCTCTCCGAACTAAACCGGAAACTCTCCGACTTACCTGTCACCACCGTCGCATCTTTGGCGTTCTCCGAATCGTGTATCAGTCTTCTCATCCCGCTCAGCTCCTTCTCCAGGCTTTGTATCCGTGAACTGGTGGCGTCCATGGTGGCTTTGAGTTGCGCCACTTGCCGGAGTGTTGCGTCGCGCTGGAGAATGGCGCCTAGTGTGGTGGCTGACTCTTCGCCTTTGCTTTGCCTCCGCCGGTCCTGCTGCTGCTGCTGCTGCTTTTGAGTACCGTTGATTTGGTGATTTTGAGCGGTGGCGGCGGAGATGACGGAGCGTCGAGTATTGAGTTGTTCGATAAACATGGCTTGTACCACGAATCTGAGCGGCATTCGAGGATTTTGAACTGCGTGCATTAGCATTTGAGGAGAGAGATTGGTACAGTCTATGTAATTGCATATTCTGCTCTTCTGATCCTCTGTTATCTTCCCATTATGATCCTGCATAAATAATTCATTAATTTTTTTAAAAAATTTGCAATAAAATCAACAATAAAATCATGAAATTGAGGTATAATTGTGTTCTTACCTTGAGATATATGTCAACAATTCTATACAGCAGATCATGATTACCGGCGAAACCTCTGTGCATAGACGCCGCCACAAGCTGAAACTCCTCCGGCGGCAACAACTTAACGTCATCAAAGCACTGTATAATATCGCCGCCGTCCTCCACCAAATTCAACGCCTCAACGCATCTGGTCAACAGCGACGCCGTCGTTTCCGCCTCCGGCAACAGCGACAGACACGATCGCAACACAATAGACGCATAATCCGGATTAGCAACAACAGCTCGCTCAAAGTACGCTTCCGTCTTCTGCCTCAAGTTATCGCCGTTATTAGCGTCGTTAACCTCCGTCATTTCTAACAACTCCGCTGCAGTCCGCAAGGCCGCTACGTTAAACGGCGTTATAAAGAGGTGGCTGCCGTAACAGAAATCGGCAACGAGAGTAAATGTATCAGCCGTTATTTTAAACGGTGGAGAGAGCGTAATTTGGGGTGAATTTAACGTCAGCCGTTTCAGATATCCACTCCTTGACGCCAGAGGTTCCTATGGGGTAGAATTTGTAAATTAATAAATGCACCCCCAGCTTTTGCATTAATTACGAAATGTACCGTTCATTCCACAATAGTGTAAGGTGAAATAAATGCACCCACCCGACAGGAAAAAAGCCAATTAAATGGCTTTTTCTAATTTTATTTTCCCAAAACAAACAGGGTAAAACTATTTGCCAATTCAATGGCTTCTTCTAATTACTCAATTCGTCCCACTCTATGAGCAGGCATTCTCAAATTCATGAGCAGGCATTCTCAAATTCATGAACAGGCATTTTCAAATTCATAAGCAGGCATATTTTAATATTATGTAATGGCCAAACAGGCAGTCTAGAATTCATGACCAGGTTAAAGTGTCTGTAAAAAGCTCATATACCAATTTATAACCCACATGGCAGTGCCCTGAAGGATTGCTCCAAGTTACAACAAGAGAAGCCATTAAAATAGATTGTTAAGCCAAAACAGATGTAAGAAGCGTTAGGATCAAAAAAGATAAATTCAAGGAACTCCAAGAGTTCTACTTTATCCTTTGATCGTCTCAGACAAAGAGTCATACTTTGTTTTATTTTCAAAATGGCAAATAATGAATAGTATTTTGAACATTTATACCTTTTTTTCATAGAATTACAAATAAATCAATATTTACTACATTATTTTTTATCCGCTTGAATCATAAACAGTGTTTTGAACAATTATATCCCCAATTCACTTGCCATTGTTCACTCATTTTATTAGTGTTTTCTTAATAAACGTGCAAAGTGCAAACACTATATAGGACTCTTGATCAGGAGGAACGAAGGTATTATCTATCAAATTACCTAGTTTCTTTAATTAGTGCATCAATCAATCTTTGTCACAATCAATTACTTTCCCCAGAAAATTGGTCCATTTTCTCTAATTACATAATTAAACACAAAAACTAATGTGAATTCAAAAAAAAAAAAAATTACTGAATTTTCCTTCTTATAAACTCCAGAAATTATGAGAAATGAAATGCATAACCAAATTAGAAACAAATAAAAATAAAATCCGATTAACATACCTTGTGCAAGTGGAAACAAGATTTCTGAATAACAATCATAACATCCGGTTCGCGTCCCGTCGTAATAGACCTATATATATCATCATAAACAAATAAAAAAAATACAGATAAATGTAGCAGAACGAAAAATGGATATTCATTTTGGAACGAACGCATATCAGTAATAATCAAGGGGGGTTGAAATTACCATGCCTCAACCTTGGAATGAAGAGGAGTTGGAGGAGAAGAAGAAGAGAGAGAAAGTGAAGGAGAAGGGGTAGAAATGTTATCTTCTTCATCATGTTCTTCTTCATATATAGTTTCCACCACCCCAAGATTTTCCCAACCTCTCATGGCTTCTTCCATGGAAAATAAAATAAAATAAAAACATTAAGAATTTTGCAGCCTTTTGAAGCTATCTATATAGTAAAGGGTTATGGGGGAAATTAAAAAGAGGGGTGGGATTCATTAAATTGAAATTCTATTAGGATGCTGGGGTTTTAATGATATGTATGTATGGTAGGTGCATTCAAAGCTAGCATGTGAGAATCATAAATGCTACTACTAACTATTGCCCTTTCGGAATAACTTAGAATTCTGTTTGTTTTGACGTAAAATATTTTTCGTAAAATATTAAAAATAATTAATTTAATCATTGTATTATACTATATACTTTCTCCGTTTCATTACAAACTATAAATTTTTTTCATATAACGTCTCATTACAAACTACACACTTTTTAAAATGAAAATATTTTATTACTTTTATATTAATGAGACTCACACGTCATACTTACAATAACAATTCAATTATTATTCTCTATCCTACTTTCTCTCTCCTATCTCACTTTTTATACTGATAACATCTACTCCCTCCGTCCCACGTTAGTTGAGACTTCTTTCCTTTTTGGGCCGTCCCACGTTAGTTGAGACTGTCCAAAATGGCAAAGGAATCTTCACTATTTACCTCACTCATTCTCTCTCCTATTTCACTTTTACACTCACAACATTCTCTCTCCTAACTATTTCTCCCACTCATTCTCTCTCCTATTTAATTCTTCATACTCACAACATTTTCTTTCACTTTTTCTCTCACTTACTTTTCCTTAATTGGTGTGCCCAAAAAGTTAGTCTCAACTAACGTGGGACGGAGGGAGTATTTTACTAGCAATTTTCTTAATTCTCGTGCAAATAATAAGTGTGTAGATTGTATTGTGACGGAGGGAGTATACATTAATTATACTATCTTTGTCTTAATTATTGAATGACCATTTTTTTCAAAAAAAAAAAAAAATTGCTCATTATTAAAAATAACTTGATATTTTTTTTATTCATTTTAAAAAATTGCTTATTTTCAAAAAAATTGTAAATTTTCCTTCTGTCCATTTTTTAAATTTTTTTTTTTTTTTGGTTGGCAATCTAAATGAGGGTTACCTATAAGGTATTATGGAAATATTCAATTCTGTTTCTGTCCAGATATGGTCTTGGTTGGTGAATTTGGTTATCTAATTGTTAGATTGCAGAGCTGAGTGTCACAATATCCACTAAATATATTATTGATATGATAGATTAAACTCTTAATTTGATCAGGACATTTTCTAAATCTGAGATTACCTAAATAACAATTTATAATCAGAATAAGATATTTTCTAAATCTGGTATTTTAATTATTTTTCTGCTGAAATTTACTCCCTCCGTTTTTCGTTTCAGGCGCGAATTCAGGATTTTGAAACCGTGTGGGCTTTGAAATTGTCTATGGCTTAGAAAAGTCTATGGCTTAGCAAAGTGAGGTGAAACTCACAAAGCGTTGTCAATAGTATTGATAATACTAATAACAACACAATTGACACCAATTCGAAAAAACAACAAATCAATAGTAATAAATATAAATTGCAGCGGAAGTAAATAACAATACACAATAATATAATTTTTATCAAGTTATATAAATATATAACTTGATGGGTGCCAGGAGGGCAAGACCTTTCTATATATAATATGAATTCAATATAAGGTCAAAGAAGTTTCCTTAATGATCAATGATCATTAACTCAAGGAACATTAAATGAAGAATTCTCTCTGAATATAAACACTCAAAACCTCACGAAAATATAAAAATCTATATGAAAATTTCGAGTGTCGGACAGAGTGTTGCCAACACTGAATGGCAACACTTGAGAGCAGAATTCTTTTCTTGTGCAGATTTGCGTTTTCTGAATTGGGCGATCTTCAATGAAGATCTACTGCACTTTATATAGGCCTCCAAGACTTGGTGCCTACTCAAAATGATCAGCAACAGCCTTGAATTAGTTTCCTCCTTTTTAGCTCCATTTTCCTTTTTTGTAGAAGACTTGGTCTTCTTAGGCTTCTTGTTGGTCCCAAAGGTGGCAACAAGGGTGAAAATACAGCTAGAGGGGGGGGGTGAATAGCTGTTTAAAATTTTTCGCCCTCTTTTAAAAACTAAACCTCTTGCTTACAAGATCCTCTTGCAGTTGATAATAGACTGCAAGTGAAAGTGTAAAATGCACAGCGGAATATTTAGAGTTACAAAGTGGTTTTGATATAGGAGGTTTGTAAAGCGGTTTAGCAAAGTAGTTGATACGTGCGGTTTACAAACAAGTGAGGTTTTGACAATGTTAACTCCAAACACTATTTCACAATAATGGATATCTAAATAAAGATCAAACAGAGACAAAGATAAATAATTAGTAAGCACAAGAAATATAATTGCAGAAAGTAAGAACACGCTATTTGGAGTGGTTCAATCGATAAACGATCTACGTCCACTACCAAGATGGTTAGTCTTGGATTTCTAAGAGAGATTTTATATTAAGTATTTGAGAGATTACAAAGTACAATAAAATCTTTACTATGAAGAACAAATCCAAAACTATAACCAGTGTATCTCAAGTGTTTAATCTATGTGATTAGAACAAATGAGGTGTGTGTGTGAGAACAAGATCAAGGCTCTTTAAATCGTGAGATGTAGAGCACAATGATTCTTGAAAGTGTTAAGGCTTGATTTACGGGCTTGGGAATATTTCTTGAAGTTTGAAGAAGAAGATTGAAAGGACTAAGAATTTACGGCGAGCTTCAACTTCTCATGAACACAGCAATTTCTCTTAATTTTTCAAGCAAGCTTCAAATGGTGAAGATTAGGGGTATTTATACCCAAGCATCCAAAATGTAGCCGTTGGACACAGCTGTTGAAGGACGATACTTGATGCTTTCTTATTGGTCCAGCGGCAACCACTTTTGTCCTTTAGTACGGTAGTTGCCGAGATAAAGGCGATAATGCTCAGTACATAAGCAATGAGGTTTGGACAACTGTCACCTTTTCAAGATACTTGCGGATCTTCTCGACTTTGAATCACGTGACAAGATAAGGTGGTTGACATTGGATATTGGCGATGTGGATCACAAAGTCAAAGAGGCGGTTCACTTCAAGTCTCAATCATTGGGCGGTTGCAGGTACGGGCGGTTTGACAAGTGCGGTTGGTAACTCCGGTGAGGTTGCAAAGGGCGGTTAATGATGAGCTGCAAAGGAGCGGTTCATCATCAAGGCGGTTGCAATTTAGTAGTTCAAGAGTTGTTTCAAACAAGGGATTTCACCAGGCAACTGCTAAGGGCGGTTTTGCTAGGGCGGTTCCAAAGAAGCGGTTTGAAACTTACGGCTGCAACTCTCAATTCCAATGAGTCTTGTGCCGAGTCTTCAAGCCTAAATTTAACCTAATCTATAAAATGGACTTAACTAAAAAATTGAAGTCTAAGCTTCATTACATAGGGTCCTAAAGTCCTTAAAATAGACAGGAGGTTATGGTATCAATCAAATCTAATATAAATATAGGAGGGTTAAAACATGCATACCCAACAATCTCTCCCTATTTGATTGATGCCATTACCTACTATAACTAAAGCAAACATTGTACTTGGTAAGAACATGTCCATAAGAATTAACATGGTAATTCATGTCCCAAGTCAATGTACACACTTAGCTTAAGCTATAGATTTCTATACTTTCTAAGAGATAAAAACTTACAATATGGAAAGTAGAGAAATGCATTCAGTGCACTTAAGAAATATGAGTTTAAGTTCAAAGTGCGGTTTAAACATCAATTCAAAATAGTGATTTTTAAGTTAGAAAATATTTGAATGAGGTTTAAATACCATATGAGGTTTCATTGTTCTACAAACAAGCAGTTTGATATGAACAAGGTTTTTGGAACCATGATGCAATTTCCATTAATTCCTCGGCGGTTTACAAAAAGGAATGAAAGAAAATTACGGGGTTGCAAAAAAAACAAAAGTTGTGGACTAAAGGAAATACAAAGAGGGTGCGGTCCAACAACAAAAGAGTTTATCAAAAAAATTACAGAGCAAAAGCGGTTCTAAGGTTGGTGCGGTTCTTCACGCTTCTTTGCTTCTTTGCTTGGTTGGTTGATCTCTGGGTTCCTTGCAAGATTTGAGGCGAGAGGTTTCGAGACTTCAAAGATTTTCTAATTCTTCTCACCTCATCTGCGGTCCTTCCTTGAGCGGTCACCAATCTTTCTAAGATACTTGCTTCGAGCATCAATTTTGAGATTGGCATCGAGAGACGACTTTGGAATTATCGAACACTTGATCGAGATAGCTCACCAATTGAGGTTTGAAAGGAGGAGTTCAAAGAATTGAACAAGGTGTGAATCTCCCCCTTGAGGCTCAGCTGCGGTCACGAACGAGAGATAGCTTCGATCGTAGGATCAAGATCAGTCACTTGGATGGAGGATTTTAAATCATTATTTGTGGCTTCAAGTTTAGTGGTGAATCCTAGCTTGATATTTTCAAGGCGGTCATTGAATTCATCCTTGACTTCATTTAACTTGGCCATCAAAGCATCATCAAGGGAGTTTGTCTTGATTTCCGGCTTTTCTTTTGACATCATCAATTTCGAAGGATATTTGCTTCAACCGCATTCAAGGCGGTTTGAAATTCTTGAGAAGAAGGCGGTTGAGAATTGGCAGATTTAAGGAATTCGGCTTGAAGGGAATCAAAGGCGGTTTTGGAGGAGGTTGAGAGTTGAGAAATCATTTCCTTGAGGTCGAGTCTCCAAATGATTGGATTTGAACAACACGCTTCGAGATAACTCCTTCTTGAAACCTTCAAAGCGGGACTCGGTGAGGATTTGACAATGTTTGCTAGTCCTTCTCCCTTAATGGCATCAAGCCTCGAGCAAAACTCTTGAGGAGTTCTTATGATCGGCCATTTGAAGGGTTTGAGAGGCAATGAGATGGGGCGAGATTCGTGACAACTTTTGAAGGGAGCGGTTGGAAGACTCGAGGGAGAGCATTAGAAGCGGTTAGCTTGATAATGTGGCCTTGGTTTATGAGGAGTTGGGATTGGATAAGATTAAGGGTAGAAAGGATTTGGGAGTAGTCGGTTGGTGGAGGAGCGGTTGATGATGAGGGAATAAAAGTGAAGGCGGGGCGGTTGAGTAGGTAGGAGGAGCGGTTGAAGGGATTTGGGAAAGGAGGGTTTGAAAAATTTGTGAGGCGGAAACAGTATAAGGAGATGAGGTTAGGAGTTGAGATGGGGGCGGTTGGGATGGGGGCGGTTGGGATAGGGCGGTTGGCGGTTGGGATAGGGCGGTTGGAATGAGTTGAGTTGGATTTTTGTGGGGATAGGGGTGATTGAATGAGTGATTTGGAGGGGATTTAGAAGGGGATTTTTGGGTGCGGTTTGAGTTATGAGGGGATGATTGGTGTATGGGTGAATTTTGTGGTGAAGGGTTGGAGTTCTAAGCCTAGGGTTGAATGGGTGGGCTGTGATGGCTTGGATGTCCATTCGGTAAAGGCTTTGGGAATTGAGGTGGCTTGATTTTG
Source organism: Adenophora triphylla var. japonica (assembly GCA_022495995.1). Lineage (NCBI taxonomy): Eukaryota > Viridiplantae > Streptophyta > Magnoliopsida > Asterales > Campanulaceae > Adenophora > Adenophora triphylla. The sequence continues at coordinate 8,168 of JAFEMH010004315.1, read as the reverse complement.
AGGGGTTTGAAATTCGAAGGAGATGATGAATTTGAATTGGATATGGAGGAGGATTTATCAAAGTAGGAGGAGGTTTCACCGAGGTATTTTGAGGTTGGATTTGGCGGCAGGTGTGAAGGTAGTGTTTCTTTGGAGGAGTTGTTTTCTTGGCCATTTGTTTGAACCTCCTCTTCTTGGGATTCTCCCACGAGCGGTTGCGGTTTTGGGAGGAGGAGATGGAGAAAGAGGTTTAGGAGAAAGGGATTTGGAAGGAGAAATATGTTGGGTAGGAATTGGAGAAGAAGTTTGAGTTTGAATGGGTGAAGAAGGAGGAGTTTGGAGCATGAGATATGGTTGGAGAGGGAGGCGGTTGAGTTTGAGGAATTGGTTGCGGTTGGGGTGGCGGTTGAACTTGCGGTTGAGAAGTAGCAAGCGGTTCGAAGTTGTTGGTTGACCCTTTGGCAACTTTCTTCGCTGCGGCCCTTCTCTCCAACTTATCAATTTTTGCTTTGTAAAAAGCAACCTTGTCTTCTTCGAGAGATTTGCGATGGCAGGTCTTCACGGATCTTTGCTTTCTTGATGAGAGGGGCAATGCCGGACTTCCTCTTTCTTCTTCCTCCTCATTAGGTTCATCTCTCGAATTCATCTTCCCTTTACCCTTAGAACTTGGACCGGCACCGGCGGTTTGAGATGGTGCGGTTTTAGATTTCTTAGGCTTAGTGGTCCAGGACTAGATTCTTCTTCCTTGAGACTTTCTTAATGGCTTTCCCAAGAGCGGTAACCGCGGTTGCGGGTGACATTTCAACATAGAACTCCTTGGGGTTGAGGGTATCGGCATCATAAAAGAAACTTATCTTGGGTGTCTCGAAGGAATATACGAAATTGTGACAAACCACGGTTCCAAGAGAGTCTCCCTCACCCATAGGCACCGATAATTCGGGAGTTGAAAGTCGAGATCCTCCAAGTGTTGATAGCTTGTAAACAACGCGGTTAGGAGCTGCGAGAATGGTCTCCACCTTTGATGCTCATTCTTGATTACGGATTGATAAGCATCAATGGAACTAGCCGGTTCCTTCATCAAGATCTTGGGCCAATTTAATTTAATACCATTGTAAATGGCACAACGATAAGTCCATTGAGAAGAAGTGAAGTTGTTGTGGTTGCCGAGTCTTTCCCACATACGAGACACTCCTACAAGATAGCCCAAGTGGCTCATAAGTTCTCAAACTCTCTTCTAGCTCTCTTCTTGTAATAACCAGAAGAGAAGTCGGATTAGCGTAGACAGGCGGTTGCATCCGTAACCTCCTGATCAACCTCCATGGGGATCGAGACATGAAAATCACAAGTACTTCTAATATCCAAATGATCAATGGATATATCGAAGCCTTCAACACTTGCCAACCAGGCACTTCGATCTTGGTGCCATCGATAATACTCTGTCTCCTAGAAACGGTGAGGAGTAAAGCGATCCACAAAGGACGGAATGATATAAGATTGGCCTTTGTTGAAGAGAGGAGGATTCAGAGGTAGTTAGTCTTCGATCAATTCTCTACCAAGAGCATCTCCTTGGAGCTCGGTCTCATTAATCTCATGGCCAGGAATAAAGAATTTAGGATCCTATAAAAAATGAAACAAAGGAGTTTAGATCCAAAAGGTGATTCACAATTCACAGCGGTTTGGGCATCTATGCGGTTGGCAATTGATGCGGTTGAAAATATTGAGAACTCCAAACTTCAAGTAAATTGTGAACATAATTAAAATACTTATAGGATATGTAAGAAATTATATTAGTACGTGGCATTGTAATCCAAGTTTATCCCATTTACCTAGCGAGTTGCTTAGAGAGGAAAGGTTATGGTGTCCGGCCTATATACTATGTAATATCTCAAACAAACTTAGCATGCGGTTGCAAAAAGAAAATTTACAAGCATGCGGTTTTAAGATGATGCGGTTAGAAATGTGTATGCGGTTCAAAAAGTGAATGCGGTTGATATATGTAGCATGCGGTTCTAATGTGCATGCGGTTGGAATCTAGAGATTTCAATCAAGGCGGTTCCAAACAATATCATGCGGTTGATATTCACGGTAGTGCATAAAATTTTATGAAAAATTTCTAAGTACAAACACATGTGTGAAAATCAAATGAACCAAAACATGTGATAAACATTGAGGCATATGAACAGTCATGTTGAAGATATGATGAACACGAAGAACACTTAGAACACTAAGAACGAGAGATTCAACAAAAGTTCACCAAAATCAACAAATAATATGTCAAAATGATCACATTGAGCGATAGATTAACAATATAACATTAAAAATTCATACTTTGCTCAGAATCAACAAGAAACATCAAGAGCACTCAAATGGGTTTTCGAATAAGAAAATTTTAAAAATCAAAATCAGTGTTCAAATCATTGGTTGATCGTAAAATAAATTACATATAGAAAATCTAACAACAAATCCGAGCAAAACCCAACAGAAATCATTCAAAATGATTAACAGATGAAGCAAATATGAACAAAAATCAAACAAGGGTTTTCGAAGCTTCATGGTTCATCAATGGCGGATTCAACTAAAAATTTGCAGAAAATAAAGAGATGAAGTTGAGAAATACATACCATATCAGAAAATGGTGCTTTGGGAGCCATTGAAGATCAAAGTTTTTAAGTTATGAAATTTAAAGTTTTTAGAGAGAGAGAGAAGATGAAGTTGGTAAGAAAGGTACGGTGCTCAGAGTTTGGAAAGGTTAAATTGTAAGAGTTGGTTTTTATTTATAGAAAAATCTCAAACAAAGGGCGAGTTAGAAAAGACTATTTGATTTTCCCATAAAAGAAATCATTCCTCTGTTGCACCCTTTCATCTTCTTCTCATTTGCCAATGACGGCTGACATGATAGCTTTAAATGCTAATGTTCCCTTTGCATTAAATGCATTTAAATTTTGAAATAACGTGGGAAAACATTTGCAAAAATGCCCTTATGTCAAAATGTGGACTAAAATAAAAGAACTTACCTGAGGTCCACGTGGCAGTGCGGTTGAAAGAATTTTAAAACCGCTTAGCTTCTTTAAAGCTAAGAAAAGAATTAAAATTTGATTTTGAAAATACCATGTTGAAAGGCGGTTGAAGATGGAGCGGTCAGAAGCATTATGCGGTTGGTAAAACGCGATTGGAAGTGAGCGGTTGATAACATAGACGGTTGACCACTCAAGCGGTTTAAATGAATGCGGTTCAACAATGGAGAGGTTGAAATTCTCAAAAAATACAACCTAAACTCAACACAAGGATTAGTCAATAAAAAGTATGAAATCATTTAAGTTCAAGCATACCCATTTCTCCTGCGAGGAAGGAAAACCTCTTGGAGTCAAGAGCCTTGGTGAGAATGTCGGCAATCGATTATACGTCCCCACATACTCTAAATGGATATTCCTCTTCTCCACATGGTCTTTGAGGAAATGATACTTGATATCAATGTGCTTGGTCTTGGAATGCATGACGGGGTTGTTGGAGGCGAAATTGTTGAAGTGTTGTCACACATGATAGGGCAATTCCCTTCGTGGATTCCATAGTCCACCAGGCTAACTGCTTCATCCAAAGGATTTGGCAGCAACAACTACCACTGACAATATACTCTGGCCTGCGTGGTAGGCACTGAGCGAAGCTTGCTTCTTGGCGGCCCAAGCAACTAGTCTATTTCCAAGGAAATGACAAGTACCACTAGTGCTTTTCTGTCAATAGTACAAGGCTGCATAATCTGCATCTGAATAACCTACAAGGTCGAAGTTCGAATCTTTGGAATACGAAAGTCGAGGTTAGTGGTTCCGGATAAATAGCGGATTATACGCTTGACTGCAATAAGATGTGCTTCTCTAGGATGCGCTTGGTAGCGAGCACATACACGGACACTAAACATGATATCGGGCCTACTAGCGAGTTAAGTAAAGTAATGAGCCGATCATACCTCGATATAAAGTCGATCAACTTTCTTACCTTTGAGATCCTTATCTAGCTTATTGCCGGTGGCCATTGGAGTATCATATGCTTTAGCATTTTCTAATCCAAACTTCTTTATCAACTCCTTGGTGTATTTGGCTTGGGCGAGGAAAATACCTTCTTCGCATTGCTTGATTTGAAGCCCGAGGAAGAATGTTAATTCTCCCATCATGCTCATCTCAAACTTGCTTTTCATTAGCTTTTCGAAACGCTTACAAAGTAACTCATTAGTAGAACCAAAAATAATATCATCAACATAAATTTGAACAAGTAAAGTATGCTCATTTATATTTGGCAATAAAAAGAGTTGTATCAATTTTACCACGTTTAAATCCTTTTTCTAGTAAAAATTTAGAAAGAGTCTCATACCATGCCCTTGGAGCTTGCTTAAGTCCATACAAAGCTTTTGGAGTTTGTAGACATGATTGGGAAATTTGGAGTCTTCAAATCCGGGAGGTTGGGCAACATATACGGTCTCTTGCGGTTCGCGTTGAGGAATGCACTCTTAACATCCATTTGATATAACTTGAAATGCTTGAAAGAGGCGTAGGCTAAGAAAATTGATAGCTTCCAATCTTGCAAGCTGGAGCAAAGGTTTCATCATAATCAATTCCTTCTTCTTGCCTATATCCTTGTGCAACCAACCTTGCTTTATTCCTAGTGATGCTTCCATTCTCGTCCATCTTATTCCTAAATACCCACTTGGTTCCTATCAACTCCTTGATCTGAGGTCTAGGCACCAAAGTCCGGACCTTGCATCTTTCAAGCTGGTTGAGTTCTTCTTGCATAGCAACAACCCATTGGAATCTTGGAGTGCTTCATCAATCTTCTTGGGTTCAACTTGAGATAAAAAGAGATGTATGCTCGTCATAATTTGATCTCCTTGTTTGAACACCGGAAAACAGAATCACCAATCACATTTGTGAGGGGGTGACTAGCGACTTCACGAACCTCAGGGGTAAGTCTGGTTGGGTGAGGTTTCTTGAAGATCTTCAATTGGAACATCGTTAGATCCTTCAGCGAAGTCATGGAATGTAAGTTGACGAAGAGGTTCAACAAGCTGGATAGCGGAATTCTCAACTTCTTCTTCCCTTGGAGTTGCATCTGGAGAGGGTTCTTCAGGTGCGGTTTGAAAAGGTGCGGTTTGAGGGAATGTCGGTTGAGGGTCTTTGGATTTTTGAGGTTGAGGTTCGGGTGCGGTTTGAGGTTCACTGGTTCATTATGCTCAACAAAATCATCGGCAACATTTGGAGCCAAATGTGGCTCAAGGAGAGAATGCTCATCAAAAGTAACATGGACGAGACTCTACTATTTTTAAACTAGTTTTATTGAAAATACGAAAAGCTTTAGAATGTTTAGCATACCCAACAAAAATACCTTCGTCGGCCTTGGCTCCGAATTTACCTCTATTTTCTCTTCCGTTGTAGAGGACAAAGCATTTGCGGCCAAAGATCTTGAAGAATGCAATGTTGGGGGTTCTTTCCTTGAAGCTTCATAGGGAGTCTTATTATAGGTTTTGTTGATGAGGGAGCGGTTACGAGTGAAGCATGCGGTATTGATTGCTTCAGCCCAAAAATACTGAGGTAGCTTCGCTTCAGATATCATTGTCTTTTCAGCCTCAATCAACGTCCTATTCATCCTTTCCACAACCCCATTTTGTTGTGGAACACCGGTTGTGGAAAAATTGTGATCAATCCCATGATCATCACAATGCTTGAGCAACAGTTCGTTGTTCTTAGAATTACGTTCCATTATACGATCGAACACTAACGATGTCATCTTCTTTTTTTGAGTTTGGAGCGCGAGTCTAAAGAGTGCGGTGAGAATCTCATAACAATCATCTTTGGAAATCATCATCTCAACCCACGTATATCTTGGAATAATCATCCACCACCACTAAGGTATATCTATTTCCTCCAATCTTTGGCGGTGGTTACGGGTCCAAACAAATCTATGTGAAAGCGGTTGTAAGCATCTTGAAGTTGATGGGGCGGTCTTGCTTTGGTGAAAGACTGACGCGGACTGCTTGCAAGGCTGGCATGTTGCATTTCTCTGGATGGTGGTCGGCCACTTTGGGTAAACCACGAAGCGAGGTTTTCCCTCCAATCTTTGCAAGATACTTGAAGTTCAAGTGGCTCGACCTCTTGTGCCATAGCCAACTATTTTCGCTCACATTCTTAGCTACAAAACGAGAGATTAGTAATACTACATGCGAATTTAGATCAATAATGTAAATATTACTCTTACGAATCCTGTGAGTAGGGTGGCCGGAAATGCTATCTTTGATAAAGCAATTTGATGAAGTGAAGTTGCAAAGCATTCCTTTGTCGCAAAATTGAGAAATTGAAAGGAGGTTGTGCTTGAGTCCATCGACAAGAGAAACCTTCTCAATAGTTAGGTTTCCTCTCCTTATAACACCATATCAATGGTCTTGCCTTTGTTGTTGTCACCAGGTTACAGATGGACCACTTGCTTCAACGACATCTTCAAGTAATGATCTATCTCCGGTCATATGTCTTGGCTTGACCCATTTGTCGAAGATACCATTCATTATCCTTGGAGTGACCAGCCATGAAGCGAGAGGACCTGAAAATGTAAACATTAAGAACGAGGTCCCCCTTTATTCCTTAGGTCACGAAGTTAGCAACCACTTTACGACCCACACCTTGACGAAGGAGGTTTGCTCTTCTGGCATTGGGTGTGAACGCAAAAGGCATTCTGCGGCCTTGTGACCTAAACCATCACACACGAGAACATTTATAGAAACTCTGAGCATCATGAGGTTTTACTAACTCCTTACTCTTCTTAGGAGTTCCATGCGGTTTGGACAAGGAAGCGGTTTGGGAGGTGCGGTTCCGGCTAACATTCCGAGTGATCTGAGAACGAGGCTTTGGTTTGACCACGTATTTCACAGGAACGCTATTCTTGCTTTTTGAAGGCGGGAGGAGCGGTCGAAGAAAGCGCGGTCGAGACACAGGTTAACGAACCGCCTTTTCCACCGAAGAGGTTGGAGCGGGGATTCTACCAATTCCATAAGCCATTTCCTCTTCGGGTGCTTCCACTTGGAATTCTTAGGTTTTAACACGAATTCTTCCCATGTTGCTTTCACTTTAGGGTAGACATAATTTACTTGTCTTGCTTTACCACTTTCCCTTAGCATGCTTCTCCTTGGGAATTTCTTTAGTTAGTTACGGAAATTCCTCATCCTTTTCGCTCGAGGATGCGCGCTTCTCCTCTTCCTCGAGATCCAAACCTAGACCATCCTTAGTTCCGGGAGGAACTTGGAAGTCGAATTTTATCCTTGGTGGATTGAGACTTGAGCCACGAATCAATAATCTTTTGGCGATCGTCGATTTGGGTTACCAAGTCATCATTCTGAGTTGAAGTGCGTGACGGCAACCTTAGTTTCAAGGATGCGGTTTTGATCGCAAGAGGAGTCATACGTTTGATTTGGTCCTTAAGATTAGAAATTTCGGACCTCATCACGGTTTTCTCCGTCTTGTACGATTAAGTTCATCATGAGCTAAGCTTAAGGCTTTCTTAAGATTAGAGAATTGATGGATCACCATTGACTTCCTTGAACATCTTTTCATGTTCCATGGGAGAAACTTCTTCCACCACCTTTTCAAAATTTTCTTTTGGAATAACTTTTGAAGGTAGGGTAAAGGGTTTTAGATGAAGAAAATGGGACGTGAATACGAAGCAATTTCCTATCTTAACCTTTAGGGAGTAAGTTTAATATCATCATCCAATTTATAATTTGGAAGTTTTGCAAAAACTCTCCTTTTTCACTCCATATGTAAATGCAACTTCAAATGATTCGAGAGATACGAGGTCATGCGAAGCGTACTGCAACTAAGCGAGAGATTAACCTGCTTCGGGTTTCATCATCACTTCCATCCTCGGGAGAATGTTGTTTCAATCCAAGTTTGCTAATTCCTTGGAATTCTCTTCCTCCTCAAGGCTGACCATTCCCTTACGATGAGAAAATTTCGAAGGAAAAGTTTTCTTTTTCATGTATTCATATTTAAGGAGAGTTTTTGTGGACACTCTCGGATGCGAAGAGTGGCCGGGTTTTCTACGAGTTGTAGCAAACGAAGTCACTCTTCTTCTTTGTATCTGCGGCCCTAGAAAAAGTGTTGCGGGAGGTTTTGCCTTTTTGAAAAAGATTTTGTGAAAGGTTTTGAGGATTTTCT